>PVKE010018891.1:0-29061 GCA_004027555.1 Craseonycteris thonglongyai
TAATCCATACTTTTCAATCATTTGAATTACAACCTTTATACATTCTAAATGCACAAACATGATTCAATTTCTGAGTTTTTATTACAATTGAATCATTTTGCCTGTTCATTACTGTACTATTGTCATAAGATTTTAATTATTTTAACTTTATAAGTATTAATAGTAGTGAGAAGTCATTCGATTATATTTCTTTGCATTTCTGCTATGTTTATTCTTCCTGGTGGCTCGAAGACATCTTTGTCGAACTTGTCCAAAAATCACTGACATTTAAGATTCTGTTTTTCAAAAAATTGTAATTGGTATAGAATTAAAGACTTTGTAACATAATTCTTCTCACTTAAATCCATTATGTAAGTATCTACTTATATCTCTTAAATGTATCCTGACTATTCCTAATTTAATGCTTCTTTATATTTTTAAATTATAGTCATATATACAGTCCCTGGAGATTTCTTAATCAATTTACTCTTAATTACTGACATTTTTGTTTCCACTGTGTCTAGAATCTAATTGTATTTTGTAAGAAAGAAATATGTAACATTGGGAGAAAAATAAATGTAACAAAATAAAATTTTACACTGAAAATTAAGAATTTCACGTTATTAGTTGTTGGCTCAAATGTTCCTTAAGCAGAACCTATTGGATTTTTCTAATAAATATCCATATTATTTCCAATAAATAGCATATATCCAAATGACAAAGATGATCTTTTTTGTATATATGAATTATGCCATATTGCTTTTCTTCATACTTTGCCCTCAATTTCTAGAGAAAAAATGCTGAATAACAGAGACGATAGACGGCTTCCTTTGTAATTGTTAATTTAGTCTTATTTTGTCTCATTTTAAAAGAATCATTTCTGATCAGAATTATATAGAAATACTTTATTATGGATTCAAGGCCCTGATGAGAAATACAATTTGTTAAAACCTGCACATTTTTTTGAGGGCTGCTGAGCTCTTTGTTCCGTCATTAAATGTCTCCAAATTGCTGTTTGCAAGTTTCTTTTCTCTCGTCTGCTTTTAGAGCTTGTCAGGCTTTCGTCCATCTACTATCATCTGTTATCATCCTATTGTGATCTCTTTATGCTGCTTCTAAACCCTAGCAACTACTTCTCTAGGTAAACATGGCTGCTCCTTAATGTAGACCCAAGTGCATGAGCATTTGAAAGCCATTTATAGCTCATATTCATCTCAAACATAAACTTAATTTCCTACTGTGCTTTTGGTGGATATATTTCTCAGATATGTAATATCAGACAAATGGAGATGTGGTTATGTGAGTGGCGAAGACCTAGGGGGTCCATGTACGTCACGACTGAGAAACATTGCTTTAAAAGCAGGTCTAACATCAAAATTCATCATCTACATAATAACCTGGTCCTGAATCCACTCTGCTAGAAGAACTACAGTTCTGCCCATTCTGTTTTCTATGATACACTTGATAGTTTATCAAAAATGGACTTCCATTTACAGTTTACCAATCAAAGTGTATAGAACAGAGAAGCTTAAAAAAAATGAAAAAATCAATTTAAAAATGGTGAGCCAAGGAGAGAGAAAGAGAAGGAGCAGGAGGAGGAGGCAGATAAGGGCAGGAGAGAGGGAGGAACAAAAAGAATGAAAGAAGGAAGAAAGGAAGAAAGGGGTGAAAGAGAGAGAAAATAACACCATATTTTTATTTGCTGCAGAAAATTGAAAGACCAGTGATGACTGAATTATCCGGATGAAATTATCCAGCATAATTTTGAATTCATAGAAAATTAAATCAAGGCAAGCATACAAGGAGTTATATGTTGGCAAACACACACATGCGTGCACACACACACAGAGCAACAATCAGGAGTTGAAACTGTTCTTATAGAGGGAGCTCTTAGTCTCCACTGTCAAATTAATTTATTAAAAATCTTTCTGTCAGCATCTCTGCTAACCTTCTCTCAGTGGAAATTTTCTTAAAATCTCACAAAGGAGATCAATGCTAAATATGACTATGATTGAACCTTCGTGCTTCTCTTTGAAATCTAACAAAACGGATTTCTAAACAATGAACATACAGTAGAAACAATGCCGACAGATTTCGACAGCCATCTGGAGTAATTATTCATGCTCCCTAAATATAGGCTGTTGGAGAACGTGCGAAGTTCTTTCCCGATATAAGTCAGTGGTCTCCGACAACACTCGAGCTGGCTTGGCCCACTGAGAGGAAAGATGCTGTCCACGGCGTCTGGTTGTGCGTTTTTATTAGCATGTGAAAAAAGCACCTGAAACGTAAATCTCAAAGTCACACTGCACATTCCCATCTATTATACCAACATCAAAGTTTTCTCCCTGTATCCTTTCCTTCCCCTTGCTATCACTACTGCGGATCTAGCGGCTTACGGTAGTTCCTCTACATAATACCAACGCAGACAGATCCCTAACTCATCTCTGACCTCCATCAGCTGCCTCTTCAATCCCCGATGTGTTTTACATTTGCTGTTTACTTTTTCATCCATTCAGCAACTTACAGGGAGACTCTATGAATAATGCTTTTTTTTTTTTTTACAATAACATTATTCCAACTTTTGCAATTGGGGCAATGAAACATCACCGTGATTTGAGCCTCGTTGCTTTAGTGAAATAATAAACTCCAGTGAAGAGTGCAGGTCTCCCGGCAATTATTTGTCTCTAACGTCAATCCTATGGTGATTTTCACCCGGAACTCCGAGCTGACTGGGCCCAAATCACTCTCCTTAGGGTGCAGAGGCTGGGCCCTCTGGAAACTGCTTCCAATCTGCCTTCCGATGTCCTGTTAATCTACGCTCATGCTGCACCTCTGCTATCCACTGTTTTCCTCACTAGCTTTCCTATTTTAATGAGTTTAATAGAGAAGACTAAACTCTGTAATAGAAATACAGGCCGCTTTATTTTGTCGGTAACGGCTAATAATTCTAAGGGCTCTTTCTTTGCAGGGCAGGCAGGAGGCAAGAAGAACTGACATCTGTAAAACTCTGCTTGGTGCCAGGAATGGTCCCTTTTGCCACTTTCTGTTTATCTTAAGCAGTGGTTGCATGCAGCCCATACATTAAATAACAACCTCCCCCTCCCCAAAAACATTTAGGCGGCTTCCCATCGGGCACTGATGAAAACCCCAAGTCCTACACTTGGCCACCTGGACCTGCACTCCCACTGGACCTCGTGCCCCGGTCTTCTCCCCACTCCACAGCCTCCCAGCCGGCAGTGGGACCCCGTCTCTTCCAGCAAACACTCTAGTGTCTGTGCGTTTACTGTTTATTCTACACGGCCTGGGTTCCCTCCTCCCCTATATAATCACATGATTCGCAGTCTCTGTTTATTCAAGGCTTTCTCAACTGTCATGCTTCCAGAAAGATCTCAGCTGACAACCTTACAGGGTGGCCTCCAGGTCTGGAAACAGAGAATAATCCATGAGGATAAACAGAAGAGGAAGGCAGAGGCTGGGCCTTATTGACATTGCACTTCACACAAGATACCACGAGTATTTCATTTACAAGTCCTATGGCCACCTTGTTTCATCGCCTGTCCCGCTTTATTTTACCCATTCTCTATAGTCACATGCATTTTTTATTATTTGTATGCTCTGTGATGCTGTCTGCTCCCTGAGGGTAAAGCCTGGCTTTGTTTACTGCTAGTTCTTTGGAGTCTGGAAAGACGTTGGTGCAAAGCTGGCACCAGATAAACATGGTTTGCATGAAGGAACTGAGCAGTGGAAACAAAGAAACAACTATTTCACTCAAGGTCACAAAGCCACCGAACAATTTAGTCAAAATTTAAAGCCAATGTTTATTTCAATGCATACACCTTTGCTCCAGCTCCAAAGTGAACTGTTTTTGTATTTTTTCTCTTTCTTTTTTTTTTTGTCACGTGGTCATTTAAACAGTAAAGGTAATGGGGGATCGGAAGGAGTAGTGGGCACTGAACCTATGATCAGACCATCAGGAAAAAAGGCGAGCAGCCCGGGCAGAAGATGGGGTGTCCCTCTGCAGGTGGGAGGGGCTGATCTGGGGAGTCCCGGGGAGCCATGCCCATCCATCACTGTCGCTTCTACCTCCCAGCTCTTTGGCACTTGGGTGGTTTTGTGGAGCTTCGGTGTCTTAGTCACCCACTGAAATGAAGAGTAATCTGTAAAATGCTCACAACGTGCATTCAGGCTCCGAAATTCACACAGCCCAAAACCAAATGCTTACATTTGGATGTCATCCCTGACCTCCGTCGAGTTATTTAAACTGGCTGACCTGGTAACTCAACTTGCGAACCCCCCATGACAATGATGGAAAGAGGGGAGTGGGTGTCCCATAAAAAGAGGAGATTAAGGAGAATGTTCAAACTTTGATTCTAGGTACCTGGAGAAAGGGATTTCAAAATGACTTTTTAGATGATTATGATAAAACTAACACATAATAAGTAGTGACCAATAAGACTGGGCCTCTTTCATTCATTTTCCAATTATATCTGATTTCTAAAATTTCTCTCTCTCTTAATTGTTATCACTCAAGAAACCAGGTTTCAAGGATCCTTTTGTGGATATAATAAAGTATGTCCTTTCCAAAAATTCAGTCATTGTAAATACATATCCCGTCCCTGTTAGGGAGGTGACTATTTTCACTTTACAAGAATTATGAGTCTACACATTAAAAAAAAAGAACAATTGTTGATCTAATTTATATGGATCAAGACAGGGTTAACAGTGATTTTTTTTTTAATTTCCAATAAAGATTGTTTATCTCTTCTGCATAATTGTTTAGTGTGTAGGATAAATAATTATTCATTTATATATCAAACTGGGGGGTTGAAGGTCTTCCAAATTCTATTATAGCTTATTTCTTTCTTGGAAATCATTGCTTTTCTTGCAAGCTTTAAATCCGGCTGAATACTTGAAGTAAATTGGAAGGGAATTGCTGTCTCCTGGCTTCTGTACAACATTATCCTCACCCTGCACATTTAGTCGACCAAGGGACAGGTCCAAAACCTTAAAGCAACCTCCATGGCAATAATTTTTAAGTAAAGAAACCTCAGGCTGGGACTTTGTCTAGACATGGTTACTTGACCAGACTTGGCTATTTCAATGATTTCTGCCATCTTGACAGTTGCCCATATCAAATAATTGAGTGATGATCTGCTTCAGATAGCAAAGCAATCCAGACATTAGGATAGCATTGTTATTTTTAATAAATGTTTTACTGAAGTCATGGTCACATAATACTAACCATTTTAAAGTATACAGCTCAGCAGCATTTAGTTATATTCATAATG
The DNA here is from genome assembly GCA_004027555.1 of Craseonycteris thonglongyai. Classification (NCBI taxonomy): domain Eukaryota; kingdom Metazoa; phylum Chordata; class Mammalia; order Chiroptera; family Craseonycteridae; genus Craseonycteris; species Craseonycteris thonglongyai. The sequence goes on from PVKE010018891.1 coordinate 5,268, forward strand.
TTGTATACCTACGACCTCTATCAATTTGCAGAAAACTTTCTTCATTCAAAAAAAAAAAACACTACTAACTGGGTCACTCTCTAGTTCTCGCTACCACTTCTAGCCCCTGGCAACCACCCACATGCTCTTCATTTCTAGGGATTTACCTATTCTGGACATTTTATATAAATGAAACCAAATAGCAGGTGGCCTTTTGTGCCTGGTTTCTTTCACTGAGAATGTTGTTGAGCTCAACCATGGTATTGCATGTGTCAGTACTGCATTTCTTATTAGAACGAATTCCAGTGTATAGATATATATTTTCTTTATCCATTCGTGTTTCAATGGATATTTGAAATTTTCTCCCTTTGGAATATTTTGAATAGAGCTACTATGAACATGTGTGTTCAAATATTTGAGTGTCTGTTTTCAGTTCACTGAAATGACCCATAGAATTTTTCTTAGGGGTCGGGTAGAAAAAATTGGGGAAGAATTAGTAACTAGAAATGACTGTAGGCTTTGGATAGAATGTATTTTCATATGCCCTCTAATTGATGTGTTTTTATTTAACTTTTCACCTTTGTATTAGCAGGACCTAGAGAGATTCCTGACACAAAGTAGGTGTTCTATAAATATTTTTGGAATGAATATTATCTGCTTTATTTTTGCTGCTTTGTGCTACTAATACAGTAGTCAATACATATTTACCAAATAATTTTTTAAGATGAAAGGATTTTAGTACTTCCAGAAAATAATATCCACAATTTGCTTAAAATAGTTACTTTTTGTCACTCTCATCTATGAGTCCACATACTTCATGAGATCACCTCCTACCACCTACTACTTTATGATTTGAAGCTTATTTCATTTAGGCTTGGTGTTATTTCCAAGACAGTGTCTTACTACAAAGCAAAGTAGGCCCTGGCAGGCTTGAGAGAGGGTTTTCCTTGTCTCCTGTTACTGTGGCTGATTTCCCTTTTATTAGCCTATTTTACATCTCTGTCGATTTTGTGTTATGTTCTAAGTTACACAAGCAGGGTTTCACAGCCACACATATAATAATGGTAGGTTACAACATTCTTCTTTTATTCTGCAACTGATTTGTTATTCAAACTAAGCCCAGTGGAAAAAGAACAATTTGTATTTTTTCCTCTTAGTTTTATATTGCCTATGCATTCTCATAGCACTAAAAGATTTCTTTGGACTGTAAGGCTATTATTAAGAAAGAAAAATAGCCATAATATTTAAGTTCTCATAAAAAATACTTCATCTCAAAATTGTCTTCCAATAAACACATTTTTATTTCCCATAATGGTTAAAAACTGTGCCTGGTAATTCACTGGAGACATAGGGAAGTAATTAATAATCTTTCTGCACCTTGGACCCAAGGTTCTTATTTGTCATCTTTTCTCCTCTGGTTTGAATGTGAAGTCCATAATGTGGAAGGGAGTGGGACTGAATCTTATAACTTACAGAATCAGGACTCGGGAAACAAGTGTTCATCATGCTGGGGGGCAAAAAAGTAAATAGAAGCTAGTTTAGTACCTACAGAAAAGCCAAGACTTGCATTTCAAACACCTGTATGAGAACGATGTCTCAAAACACTCTGTTCATTTGTTGGACGGTAAAAACAAAGGATAGAAGAAGGTTTTAGATCTGTCTTTTTAGAGCATTCCATTGCTGGCGCTGTGCTGAGCTAAACATTTTCACCATGAACGAATCATGATTTGCACATTTCAACAGCCTTGCCAAGTAGAATTGCCCTAGACTTTGGCAATGAGTATTTATTAGTAGAGAGAATGTGTCCCGATGGTACATCTTCTGGTCCAAGACCATTCCTGTTTTCTCTGCTTTTCATGGCAAGTTCCATAAGGGTTTTATGAAGAAACAATTTGCGTCAAAACCACAAAGGTCACAAAGCTAACCATCCATCTGTCCACTTCAGTCTTTCACAGTAAGATGCAATTTGGGGTGTGGAGGGGCCTCATCTACAGCCCGGGGTCCATCCGGGCCCTGTACCAACCCTCACTTGTGCTTGAGTATTCAGAACATCACATACCCATGGCATGCATCCTCGGGGTGTCTGGCTTGTTGACACTCCCCACACCCTCCTACTTTGGTTTAGAATGCTGATTAGATTTCAGATCCCCCTGGAAGCTGGTAATCTAACCTAGAGGGCTTTCTAAGAATGATGAGGAGGGAAATTACTTCATCTTTAAACAGGATGCTTATGTCCATAGACACTGTTTCTCAAAGTTGAAACATCTCTCACCTTTGCTACATATCAGGTTCAGATTTCCTTGTCCGTTGTTTGAAGGCTAAGTTCATGACAACTTCATGGTGCTGGTATGGGTATGTGTGTTTTATTTGATCATCTTATTGCATTTCTGGAGACTTCTAGCACACTATGGAGTAAGAGTGATGTGAGACAGAGCTCTTTGCCTTGTTGCCAATCTTGGAAAGCATCTAGTTCCTCACTATTAAAAAAGTGTTAGCTGGAGACTCTTTGTAGATGTCCTTTATCAACTTGAGGATGTTTATTTCTATATTTAGTTTTATGAGAGGTTTTATATTTTTCATCATTAATGGGTGTTGTTTTTGTCAATGCTTTTGATATGATCAATTGACATGATCATCTCATTCTTCTCTGTTAGCCTGTTGATATAATTAATTACATTACTTGATTTCCAACTGTTGAAATAATCTCTCATATCTGGAATTAAGCTTATTGGTCATAGTGTGTAATATTTTTTATACATTCTTGGATTTCAATTGCTAACATTTTGGGAACATTTTTGCATCTATGTTTATGAGACATATTGGCTTGTAGTTTTCCTTTCTTGTAATGTCTTTATCTTGTTTTGATATTCATATAATATTGGTCTCACAGAAAAAGTAAGGAAATGTTTCCTCTAATTCAATTTTCCAGAAAATAGTAAGAAAATCGTTATAGTTTCTTCTTTAAATATTTGGTAAGATTTACTCATGAAAATTCCAGGGCTGTTACTTTCATTGTTTTTGAAGGTTATTATTGATTGAATTTCATTAAGATATCTAGGCCTATTTATATGATCCATATCTCCTTGTGTGAATTTTGTTAGTTTGTGCCTTTCAATGAATCCATCCATTTCATATGTTATCACATTTGTGGGTATAGAGTTGTTCAGAGTATTCTGTTTTTATTCTTTTAATACCCAACAGATCAGTAGTGATACTTCCCTTTCATGTCTGATATTGGTCATTGATGTCTTCTCTCTCTTTTTCCCCTTTGTTTAGCTGCCCTAAATGTTTATGAATTTTATTGATCTTTTCAAATATATTGATTTTTATTATGTTAATTTTCTCTTTGTTTTCCATTTAGTTGAGTTTTGCTCTAATTTGTATTTATTTTCCTACCATTTCTTTAAGCTTCAATTACTCTTTGGATGATTTTGTTTTTAAATTTCAATGGCAAATAAATGACATGTGATTCCATTAGACAGCAAGTCAATGTTCACTTTTCAACCAAATTATTCTTCCTTTGATTATCGACAATCACAACCCCAGGGACCAAAGGCTCTTTTAAATTTCCAGACAATGTATTATCTCTACATTTTTGGCCGTGGACCAAATATCAAATTTGACTGCAGTATTCCATAAGTTTATACTAACTCTTCTACAAAATTGGTCATATCATGACTGTAAGAAATATTATATTAAACTTTGCTGCTTCTACCACACTCAACACTGTGTTTGGAGCATACAATATAATAAATGTTTATTCAGTGATTCTGGGTGATATACCCTGGTGACCCCAATACAAAGTAAATCAAACAGTGATTCTTCCAACTAGAGGTAGCATGTCTGGTCAGCTTCGTTCTAGAGGAAAGATAAATAAATAAATACAAGCAGAGGGAAAGGTTAATGGGGAGGTCCATTCAGTGGGATGCTTCCTCCTCTAGAAGCAGAGGAAACCTGTGTGAGGGCGATAAAGCCACCACACCTTTACCCAGGCAGCTAGTAATAAATATTTTGATATGACACTCAGAGTTTATGTTTCTTGTACCACGGTAAGGTCCACCCTTGGTTATCGGGGCTGAATGTGGATTCAAAGTTCATTTCCGTTTCCTCTGAGGATAACAGAAAAACAAAAGAAAAACTCTGCAAGGAGGCAGATCAGCCCATGCATAAAATCAGTTTTTGGAGGGCAGCATGAGCTGTTTCATTTTGTTTTGTTTTGCCTTGTTTTGTTTTGCCTTGCTTTGTTTTTAATTAGTACTGCCCAGAACAGGAAAACAACACTTTGTACTAATCTCTAATTGTGCATACCTGATTGAACAAAAATTGCAGCAACAAACTAGAATTCTTCTACAGCAGAGATCGTTATTTAATCATCTTTGTAATTTTAGTATTCTGTAACATCACCACAGTGCATTCCCTCTTTCACTTGTTTCTTCATGAAAGAAATATTTACCAACTACAGCAGACACTCCATCTACCTAATGTTTCCAGAGTGTGGACATGAGATCTCAAGGCCTTAGAAGCGATATCTTTGAAGTGTAATCATCAAGAAAGATGGAGTTCGCTTTCCAGTCTCTGGGAAGGTAGAAGCCTGGCTTCATAACCACCAGGGAGCAAACACAGGTCTCCTCACATGGCAAACGCCCCTCCAACTAGTCACCTATGTGTATCTCCCCTCTGATTTAAACAGTGCTGACACCTGAGGGCTTCCAGAAAGTATCCAGCCATGTAATATGAAAAAGTGTGGCATTTATGGCTGGGTTTTATCCAGACAACCCTTGTGTAGAAGGGGAATCTACAGATACTTGTTGAGTGATTTTATAAATAAATTATATGATTGCTGAACACTGCTTCTAATTAAGCAAATTTTACCTTCTCTTCCAATTTGGCTTTCTTTTGATAATTGAAATGTGGTTTTATAAATCATCATGTTGCCTCTGGTTGTTCTCACTTAATAACAGTTATAAACATCCGCAGTTCCTCCCAGGCAAAAAGTTTCAGCCTATGGCACAAAGGACTCCCCACTCTTTACAGGATCAAATAAAATGATTCCCACATCCGTCATTACAATGGTGCTCATTTGCATCCTGACTTTTCTCCTGATGTCTGCGGTAATTTCATTAATAGGATACAAGGTGGATCAGAGGGTTACCTCTAGTTAAAACACACAATTGCTTTCACAGTCTTAGAATTTCTCCTGAAACCCTGGAGTCTCTAGGCAGGATACCTGGAGACTTTTTCCTGTTGTGTGTATGCATTTTATTTTATTTTATTTTTTTAATTTATTTTATTGCTTGAGAGAAAGTATAAGAGAGAGAGAGAGAGAGAAGGGGGAGGGCCCTGAGCAGTCCCCATAGTTGTACATCATTAGTCATGGCATAGTTTCATTCCACACAAGTGGATGTGGGACCACATGGGAACTGAACCAGATACCCAGTTGCACCACAGCTCAGCATATGGGTTTGCATGGGCCAAGGCCAGAATTCAGTCCCTGGACCTCACGGTTACAAGGCAAGCACTCAACTTGCTGAGCTATCCGGCATCCCCATTATAGACCAGGTGGGAAATAAGTATTTCAGAGCAGTCTGCACTCATCATGAGTCCTCCAGTCAACTAGCCAACCCCACAAATTCTTGCCAAGCCACACACTCTACTGGACGTTAGGGATAATGATGAAAGACACAGCCCTGCCCTCAAGGAACTCACAGGTTGATGGGAAGCAAGTTGCACTAGAGAATAATCAAGAACTCTGGACGAGACAGGAGCACTGAAGATAGGTGATCCTGCCCATCCCTGGGGGCCTCTGACCCTCTTGACAATTACTGATGGATAGCAAATCAACAGAAACCTGAGTTTAAGGATTCCTTCGGTAAAAAAGGCAAAGGTTCCAAACATCAACTCAGAAAGGGAAACAATGCTCTGCTTCAGAGCAGAGCCATTATTGATATATAACACTTTCTCTGTTTGTTCTGACTTGGGTCCCACATAAAAGAGTCAGGGCACTCTTTCCATTCACTGTTTGTTAAAAGCTTTCAGAGGTGACCTGCTGAAGGGTGGGGTGGCAGAGGAAAGATGAGTTCTTCAGAATGGATAAAAGCACTGAAATGGACTTCAAGCTTCTGTTGCAGCAAACTACAAACACAGACACCTACAGCTGTGAATAATGGAGATACATTCAGAGGGCCCTTCAAAATGACCTGAGGCGATTAAAAAAAAAATTAAAGAAATGGAAACTATTTTATAAAAAAAAGCATTGATGAGAGGCCCAAGAATCACTGAAAAACAAAATGGCCTAGATCCAGTATCTGGGTGTTCGGGAGGGTTGGGACGATTCTCCTGCACATGTGATAGTTTCTTTCAAGTGGAGGGGCTCCATTGGTGTAACATGGCGGGCCCCTCTTTGACCCCCCTCGCCCTTCTTCCTTGGGCGATACATTGCATACCTGGTGGGTGCATGTAGAAGCAAGAACAGCTGACCAGATTTTAACATTGGTAAAGCGGGACACCATTGACCGGGACGGAGGGGGTTCTTGATTAAAAATTGGGTCTCTCTCCTGCCGTTCCCTAGCTTGTCGTGCATTCTTTCCAAAACTCGGGACTTTTTTAAAACACCACGGGATGCGGGACAAATTGTTAAAAATCGGGACTGTCCCACCAAAAGCGGGACGTCTGGTCACCTTAGCATAGATAGACAAGACGTACTGTTACTTTTTTTGGCCCAGACTTGCCAGTGCAGAGCACGAGCACTGACAGCTCTCTCCATGGACAGTCCAGCCCCCCTGCTCCCTTGGGGCCTGAACAGGAATGGGGCATCTACAGCCAAAGTGAAGCCTGAGGAAGCCCACATCACCAGGACTGTCCTTACTAGTCAGAGCAGTCATATTTTGGTCTCTTAACAAGAGTGCGTGGGTAAATGTTCAATAACTAACCAGCTAAGGGTAACAAACAAACAAAGAAACACACCAATATAAACAGATCTGCAGACTCTCTGGCATAAATTACACCTGCCTGAGCTTATTTCAAGCTGCCACTGTGGACGTCGTGAACGAGGAGTTAAGGAGGGACACATGTGATCAGTTCTTGTACACTGGGGGGGTGCGGTTAGACTGAGCCCAGCACCATCTCTTTTTCACTTTGCTTTTTCCTCATTTCTCAATGCGTGCCAACCCTGGTTCTACTGGAAGGGCCTATACATCAGGCTTGCTCAAACACCAACACTCAGGTTTCCTGACTGAATGCGGTTCCCACTACATCACAACATCACTGGGAAAGCAGGGCTCTACTACAAGTTATATAACAAAATACATAACACAACCAGCATATACATGACATGTATACACGCATTATACATAAATGATTACATGTAAACAATATATGTAATGTACATATAGCTAATGGCATACATAATGTATGTTTATATGCTTGTGTGTAGTGTGCATACTTAACCATATGTATATATTAATACATAGTGTGTGTGTTGTGGTAGTGGCTATCCAGGCATATATATCTGTCAAAACTTATGGAATATTTAAAATCAGTGAATTTCATTTCACGTAAATTTTGCCTGAAAAAGTTAATTTTTAAAATGTCACTGTAGTCACTAGAAAATGGACATAAAATAGTAGTTTAAATTAGGCACAGACAACAAACAAGGTGATTATGCTTGGTTATTTCACTGCATGCAAATCTTCACCCTTGTTAATTCCATGTTTTTGTTATGTGACTTTTAGTTGTTTTATCAATATTGAATACATATTTGCAATAATTTAAAGTAGAGAAAAGACAAATTAAAGAAAAAATACCAGCCAGAGCAAACTGCCATTAACATTGCTATTTGAAAACATAAACCAAATAACCAAACCATGTCTTATCTATAAGCAGAGGTCTTCTTAGAGCTATAACATATGCCTCTGATTTCTGAGCTATGTTTTAATGGGACAAAATTATACACTGCTTGTCCTTGGCCACAAATATCAAACAGATGAAAGTTGCATTAGGTTTATAATTAAAACATGACTTTGACATTGAAAGCTCTTGGTAGAATGGATCTCAATTAACTTCTTAAACTCTGGCACATTAATTGATCATCTCACTTCCTATTTTAAACAGAAGTTTTAAATTTTTTTCCCTAAAGCCATGGCTTCTGCTTATCTCTTTCATTTGGACTACAATAGCAAATTAATAGATATGAGGTATACTATATCTCCATTGCTGGAATTATAGGAATTATATTTATTGGGCTTCTTGATACACATACATATGCACATTAGGCACACATATTTCAGGTTTTCAGCCTCACACATGGTATATCATAACGTACTGTTAAGTAATCGGAAATATCTACCTTTATCTATCATTAAATACAATTATCTATTATTTAAGTTATAGTTTAATGACAATAGGGTAAACTTCAAAAATAAACATAGGTAGACACTTTGATTCATACACAGGCACAAGTGATTTCAGAAGGCAATCTATGTGATATTTTTAGCACCTCTGCCCAAATGAATATGATCCCGTTAGTAACTGTCTCTGTCGGAGGCTATGTATTCCCACCATTATCAAGATCCTTTCTGAACCCTTACTTCTGAGTACCGTGTTTGGTGCTAACTCTTTCCAATACGATACAGTGAAAACTCTTGGCAAAACTGGTGTTTTTTGGGAGTTGACTGATCATTTCACAACTGCCCAAAGTTTTTGGAATCGAGACTAATAAGGCGGTTGGCAGAGAAGCTGAGGGCACAGTCTGGAATCAGTGACTCAGTGTGACTAGGACATACTCGTGATGTGGCTTTGTTTTTCTCTGTGGCTTCTGACCTGTGCCTGAATTCAGGGCCACGTGCTCTGAGCAAATGCATATGAAAGCTTCCCTTGGCGGCCCAGTTTGGCTACACAAAATCATACAGAAATATAAGCACCAATCATTCTCATTTGTTATTTGTATTTCTCTCCTTGGAGGTCTCTACTTCAAGCCAAGGGAACCCAATACCTTCCCCATCCTGGCAAAATGTAGTCTAAACTTCCTATACTACTTCCATGGAATTTCAAGCTTAACACTTCAGTTACCTTATCTGTGAAGTGGTACGTGACTCCTACATGATGACGGTTTTGTGAGGCTTAACTGACAAAGTTCTGAAGTGTCTATTATAGTATCTGGGCAAAATATGTGCAAGCCACATGTTATTCATCTTTTTCCTACTCTCCTCTCCTCTTTCCAACTAATATAATGTTTGGAGTATTTTAACTTGTTAAATGATATAATTAATCCAACAAATGGTAAATGCTATAAAATAAAAAATAATAATAAAACACTTTAGCCAATTTCTACCCATCTTAAAACAGAAAAGTCAAGAGTTTTAGGAATATTTGCATTTTATACATCACTCTTTTTGTTATAATATAGTAAACTCCTTAGCTTCATCTGATAAATTCCAACAAAACATCTCAACTTGAAGCAAAACATTTTTGAAACATTTTCATAATTTACTTTTTTGTTTAGGTGATGATAAAATACAGAAGAGAGTAAGGGCATCTAAAACCAACATAAATTTACAGACATATTTGGGACTCACTGGTTGAAAACACATCTTATTTGTTTTCTCTTTTCTTTTCTGATGTTAGAAAAACAGGAAAAGATGACTGGTCACTGCAATATACACAAGGCCATTAAAGCAAACAGTATTTTTGGCGCCCAGAGAGCTCAGCTGCAAAGAGAAGATGCTGAGATGGCAGAGGAGGCTTTTCACCGAGCCTGGCCTGAGCTGGGGTGCAGCCCCCAGGCCTTGCTCAGGGTCCTCCCTTTAGAGGCGACGTGGACACACCATGAGGGGGCTACGCTGTGCAGACAGAAGCAGGAGGATGGCATTTGGATAACCCCGCCAGTCCCAACTGCATCTTCTCACTCAGGTACGTGACGGCCGCGGAGAAACCGTTCAGCTGGCCTCGTCTGCAGATACCGGGCCACGGCTCCCTTCTGGAGGTGCAGCTCCTCGTTCTCTAGCTGGTTATCGTTTCACGAAATGTGTGGTTTTACGCTGTCTTTCAGAGAAAGTAGACCAGAATCTATCATTAACTCTCTGAAATTAATCTGTCATTAATTCTCTGAAAGCATCCGAGAATTGTTTGGCAAATGCAATACTTTTACATATGATTTGCATTTGCAAAGAAACTTAGAATGAGCTCATCAAGCCCCTGCAGAGGGGACCACCCCCAACCCCGTCATTTAGTTTTTATTGTGTACCCTTGATTGTAAGTGTAAGAGGAGTGCCTAATGTGTTCAACTGCCATGTGAGTCCTACACTTTTGGAGGGCCATCTAGCCCTTTACCTTAGTTGATATTGTAGGTGACACTTCCTGTAATAATTTCCGGGACAATTGAAAAGTTTGCAAGAGGTGACATGTGGGAGGGAGAAATTATTGAAGCATCAACTGCACAGTTCCTCAGGGAGGTAACGCTGTGGCTTAGCAAAGCCCATTGCTTTGCACTTGGTGTGGGCCGGAGACCTTCAGGTTAAGGCACAGATGGCCTGAGCGAGGAGAACCTGGTGGCTTCGTATAAAGCACAGGACTTCTCTAGCTGGGCAAGGAAGGGAGCAGTGAGGATTACCAGCAATCAAGGTACTCAAGAGTTTGTGATAGAGAGAAATGGCCAAGTTCAAGAGAAGAGGCAGGGGTTCTGGAAGGAGAAGGCATCTAAGAGATAAATCTTCGAATTGGACTCTTTGAGGCTACCTAATATTTATTATAAAGCATTTATTGATTGGCTCTTTGCTGTTATCTATTTGGCATTCACCTCCAAATTCTGTTCAAATCTGTTTGGAACAATGACCTTGTCAAAATGGTGCCTGGAAAAAATAAATACCAAAGATTTTTTTTTTAATGTTTTCATCAATATTCTGTTTAAGAATGGTGACAGCTACCAGAAACAAGATAGGAGAAATATTAAGAACTGAGTGGAAACGAAATATTAAATTAAGAAAGGGTTACAAGAAATGCAAGCTCTTATAAGAATGCCCCAAAATATTGGGAAGCTGGTGAATAATACATGTTGTCCACAATATGTATAAGAAGATTGGATTCATTTTTAATTCACATGTCATTATTCAGTTAAAATGTAGTCTTGAAGTCTTGCGGATATCTGGGATGTGGATTCTTGAAGAGAAATCTCAGTATTTCCACTCTGGATTTATCAAAATGCTTTGTTCAATTAGCTGTAGTGCTTGATTTGGCCCATTAGGCGTTATTCTTCATTGCTTGTATAGCATTATAATAACTCTGACCCAACTTTATAAGTAAATTGTCTGAAACGTTTTTTTTAAGACACATATTAGAACATTTTGGTTGCCTCAAAGCAACCAAATACAAATCAGGGGCCCACATGGTGCTAGTAGCTAGGAGACATCTCAACAAGTAGTAAGTGCCACCAGCAAGTTAGCAAAAGCTTCGGAGGCAGTGTGGAGCCAGCCTGTCCCCGCACTTGAGAAATATTTGGTGGATTTTAACCTGATACCTAAAAGATCAATATAGTAGATTAGCTACGTGAAGAGGGATCCTGGATGGCGGGTTCATTCCCAGAGAGGCATCCCGCTGAGAGCTGGATGAGTGTCGGGATGGGTCACAGGGTCCATTACACATTGGGTGACATCTCAGGTGCTCTGAGACACCCATCTGTTACTACTTATTGGATGTAGAGGTAGAATGACTGTGAACTAACAAACATCACACTGAGGGTTTTCCCAGGCATGGGTTCTGATGAAGGCTCCAGGAAAGACACTAGCAAAGAATTCATATGGTCCTGTTTTTGTAAATTGGAAAAAGTAGGCTATTTTAAGCAGTGCTTCTTTCCTCTACAACTCTCCCTTTGCTCATGTTGAATGGCAGGGGTGGGGTCACAGGTGTGTCTGGCTCTGGCTATAGGGACGTTAATTAAGTGAAGACTTACTACATTGATTTTAGCAGGTTATATTTGTGAAATTTAGAGTCACTGCCAAGCTTAGTTATTTTTAGTTATCCCAGAATAGCAAGGACTAAATCTGGTGTGCATTACGACACAAAACTGCTACCCCAGGGGTCACATGATGACATAAACACATCCTTTAAAAAGCCCAAGAAGGTAGCAGAGGAAAAATAAGGTTTAAAATGTAAGGAACCAGCATTGAATCTCTATAACATTATTCTAGTGGTTGCATGCATTAAACTTCAGACTGGAGAATGGTGTCTCATCCTCGTCTACTCAGGAAAGGTCGACCTTGTCAAGGACTCATTTCAGCTGAAAATAGTCTAGAAGGGAAGCCAGCTCTGAAAGATCCCATCGGTGTTCCATGAGCCCATCCCTGATCTCAGCCAGGGAAGTGTGATTTCCACGGGCACCTCTCAGAGTGCTTGGCCCAGGAATTCTGGAGTTAGCAGCTCACAGGGTTGTACTTTGGTTCCAGCCCAGAAAAGTGTAAGTGAGAGAAAGTTCAGGAGCTGCCCGTACCTGATACCCGAGCACAGAGGAGACCAAGGCAATCCGATGCATGTCCATCATGCCTGATGGGCACGAAGAGCCAGTTAGAAGAGCAGCACCATCCCAACGGAGGTCCCGGGCAAAGGATCCCCGAGAAGCCTACTGAGTATTCGATGAGCGATAAAGCCACCTAAAGGACACCTCAAGAGCCATGGTGCAAGCTGACCACCTTGCCATTTCCCTGGAATTGTCTCTCCCTCTGAAACCATTAGAGTAGCAGCTGAGCAGTATGAGGTGGGAGAGAAAAAAGCCTTTGATCCACTGTCCACTGTCCACCTTTCCAGGCTAAATCCAGCCCAGGCCTTTCCATTGGCGAAGAGTTCTGGACGCTTATTACTGCATTTACTACCCCCAAAGCTGTTTCATTATTAAACCAGGGTAGGTTTTCAGTGCTGCAAAATGGTGGAAGGATAGGATGTTATCAGAGAGTCAGCAGGAAACTGGGACTATTGCTAACATTTCCAACAGAAATACAGAAAGCATCATCCCAGAGAGTGGGTTTGAAGAAACAGTGGAAAAATACAGCTAGATATTGATTTACCTTTTCAAGCCCAGCTTGGACGATATGTAAACCAGTTTCACATATGTGGTCACACATATGGTTCTTACATTTGGATTCATTCCCATCAGTGATAGATACATACTGGTCACATAATATACTTTTAGTAAATGAACAAATGCTGGGTGTGTGTGTGTGTGTGTGTGTGTAATGTGGTGTTTTGGAGGGAGAATGCTAAAAAAAATGTCTTTTCCAAGCCTGGCATGGGTTAAACACATGAACTTACCAGCTGGGGAGTTGGAAGGGTGATTTCTCACAGCCAATCAGCACTGATGAAGTGTGAAGCCCAAGCAGAGTTCAGAGGTCTCAGAGAATGAAATTTCTTACACTTTATCAACACTGGTGAGAAGATACTGAGCAGTCAAGCTAATCACAACAGGTTTATATCATCAGAATTAATGAGGAATTAAACACTTGACTGAGTCAAGGGACATTTTTCAAAGTTGTCTGCTCTAGGCCATTGTCCCCTCAGCAGGTCATTAAGCACCTGAAGCAATCGTAGCCCACACAGACAGGACAGCGGGTGAGGGACAGGGATCCCCAGCTGCCACGGAGACTGCATCCATCAGGCATCTCTTGTGTACTCTGTGTCCCCGCATCCTCCTCCCAGGCCACTTGGTCCACTTTTTGTTATTTCCTAGTCCTTTCTACCTCCTCAGAAGGTTCCCAAGTGATGGACGATGTTAAATAAATAGAAGAGGTTTAGAAATCATGTAATTGGATGGCTCCTTTTCTTAAAACTGTATTTAATCGGGGATCAAGCTGTGTTTTCCATAAACCAGTTTTGGTTTGGTTTTGTTTTTTTTCCTAATTGACCAATTTGGACCCCATACCCTCTACCCCAGCTTCTGAAGTCAGGGTGGGCCACAGTCCATGTGGAAGATCACTCAGGTACTATTCCCACAGCCATATGCTAATAGTTGCTAATTGCACAATATAGGGGCTTCTTTAAAACACCTAGAAATATACAAGGAAAGGGAAAGGGAAGTTAAGCAAAAATGGAAGCTAAATGTCACTTTGAAAGTTGATCAAAATCAAAATCATTTAATAATTTTTCAAATATAAAATATCTGCTAGACATCAAATCTATTTAAATAATAGCCATTAAGAAGTACATGGGAGATTAAATAAATTAAATGATGATAGATGTTGATGATAGATAGATGATAGATGATAGATAGATAGATAGATAGATAGATAGATAACTTTCTCCCTTTCCCCTGCATCATTCACCTATTTAACAAAAATAGTTATTAGCCACCTCCGCTGTCAGGAAGCATGCTACATAATTGAGGAAAGAGGTCTAGTGAAAGTCAGGCCATGCTTAAGAGATCACGGTTTTCAGGAGATGACAAGAGACCACAGAATCACCACCCAGGTAAACCGAGCTTTGAGAGAAGCATCCACAGCTTGCTGGGAGTCTCTGTAGATGGGACGTTACGAAGGCTCGAAGACTTTATGAGCTGAAATGTGTCACCTCTCTCCCCAAATCCATGTGTTGAAATCCTACTGGCCAGAACCTCAAAATGTGACAGTATTTAGAAAGAGGGCTTTAAAAGACAGAGCTGAGTTAAAATGAGGTCAGTAGTGTTATCGCATCATGATTGCTGTCCTTATAGGAAGAACAGGTGAGGACACAGACACACAGAGAGGGATGATTGTGTGAGGACACAGGGAGAAGGAGCCCGCCATCCATAAGCCAAGGAGAGAAGCCTCAGAGAAGACCGAACTTGACCACACCTTGATTTGGGACTGCACGCCTTCAGGACTGTGAGACGATTCATTGCTGTGGTTGAAGCTCCTCACCACCCAGTCCTCTGTTACAGCTGCCCTAGCAAACAAGCACAGAGTGGGGGTGTCTGTGAAGGTTTGTCTAATAAATGAGCTTCTTGGTGGAGACAGATTAAGGGGGAGAAGTGTTTCAAGTACAGAGGACAGTACACTGAAAAGTCAGGGCCATTAGCGAGCATGGGGACATTGAACTATCTCTTAAGTGTATCTGGTTGGAGGGCTGAATGGGATGAGTCTGGGGCTCCAAGCAGGGTTCAGAGCTTAGCAGGTAGCAAGTGACTGGCTAATCAGACTCACGACTTTCTAGCAAGAGAAAAAAGAGTCCTCTGCTCCTGAGGGCACGACACTGTCAACGTTGAATATAACCCTCTCTGATTCATCCGTGGCCACTTTGATCAGTCTTTGCTTTGTGTCTCATCCTTATCTGTTTCTGCAATGGAGACTTCTACACAGCGAAACCCAAGGGTAAAGGCACCTTCAAAAGGGCATTGATTTATTGGCAGAAATTCTGAGAGCTGCTAGAATCGGTTGATCACACAGATGGCGGTAAGTCACTTGAGGAAATGAACAGCTGCATTGGTTTATGTTTCTTTTCCATGATGTCAAATTTACAACAGAATAAATGCAACTCATCAACACAGACTGATGGCATTTCAGAAGCAAAGAGCAAGCACCTGGGTGGAACTTTTTACTATATATTTGCATGTATAGTACAATTAATATACATAGCACAATAGTCACATAAGTACATGCAATAAAATGTGATATACCTCTATATAAAACACTTCTACATACACATAGACATTAGTTAAAACAAAAAATGTTCTTAAAACTATGGGATGGATGATTAGATAAGTCGATAGAATTTAGTCACTGGCTGACATTATTTGATAATATAATTGAGATCATCCTATTCTGTAAAGCAACATTTAATCATAACAGGGAAGAACCCTAAGTCATATACTGAAAAAGGACTGAATAGGAATTAAATACATGGTCTATACAACCGTACTTTCTTGGTTCAAATCCTACCTCTAGCATTGATTAGCTGTTTAATCTTGGGAAAGTCACACAACCTCTCTGTGCCTCAGTTTCCTCATGTTCAAATCACTTTAAGATAATGATAGCTAGCTTTTTGGTATGTGCCAGCCATTATTAATAAGTGCTTCCTGTATATTGCCTTATTTAATCCTCAGAACCACCGTATTATGTAAGCATTATCATTAACCCCATTTGGCTAATCAAGAAACTGAAGCAGAGAGCAGTTAAGTAACTAGCGTAAGGTCACAGAGCTAGTAAGTGACAAGGCTGAGATGTGGACTCAGGTCGGCTTTATAGTGTCCAAAATACTAATATTATACACACAATCAGCACACGACAAGGCGTATGAGATCATGAATTTTTCCTGCATAAAACCCTCAGAGGCTCCCAGTGACCTCCTACGTGGGTTTCCTTCAGAAGCTGATAGATGTCCCCTCGTCTCTTCAGCTCCATAGCCTTCTGCTTCTCCCCTCACGCTTTCTACTCCAATGGCGGGTCACTTATTCTTCCCCTCAAAATAACCCTGTGTCTTCACCTTTCACAGTGTGCCCCTTGGTCCTAGAAGCCTCACCCATTCGTTTCCCTACCTGGAAAGGCTCTGCTAACCCTTGAGAATTCAGCGCAGATAAAGAGCCCTCCTCCAGCCTCCTCTGAGAGTCCAGCCCCAGGACGCCCAGCGGAGAGAGCGAATGCTCCCCCATGTGCCCTGAACTGCACCTGGCGCTTCCATGGTCCTGACACAGTTACAAGTCTATGATCCTTTCGTCGCCATTCTGGATCTCACCTAGCTTCTGAGTCCTTACCCCATTCACTGCAGTGTCCTTACAGCCTAGGAAGAATTCTTACTCACCAGGAGGCCCCGCTTTGAACGGGTGAAAGGACATGAGATGAGTGGCAGTAAATAAGAACCTCCTCTCAAGGCACCCCGCTAAGTCCCAGTGCTTGCTACCAGAGACCACAGGGAAAGGGCTTTCTCTCTGTTTCCAGGCATTTGATGCAGTTTCTGTGTTATCTCTTTTGTCATTTGACTAATAGTACATACTAACACATATTTGATCTTCACATAATTGGCTTCAATTTCCCTTCTATCAAGTGTGGCGATTGGCGTGAACAGCGACCTGCGTTTCCTGTGCTAACACGAGGCAGCCCCGCTGGAGAGGCAGCATCATGGAGCAGAAGCCAACCGTGAGCTCAGACCCACACCGCTCGCCCGCGGCATGGACTCTGGCCACTGATTTTCTCTGAAGCAGGTTTTCTCTATTTTTAAATAAAGGTTAATAATCCCTACTTGCAAGAATATCAGAAACATGATATCATACATTAATGTGCAGAGTGAAATAACCACTAACTAAATAGAAAATATCACTGCTATTAGAGTAACTAGTGATCCCTAACTATAAGAATAATATTGTCATGTACGAGAGCTGTCTGGAAAGTATCCAACCACAAACTGTTCTCATTATATTGACAGTAGCTGTTTTTTGTTTGTTTGTTTGTTTGTTTGTTCCAAATAGCTCTTGTGTGTAGCATATGGGAAGGGAGGGAGGGAGACAGAGAGAGTGCAGACAGAAGACTAGAAGGAAATTTATTGAAGAATGAGCATTTGTTAGATATTGAATCAGTTGCATTAGCAAACGCAGGAAAAGCAGATCAATGGACATTTATAAGAAACAGAAAAGGTAAGAAGCAGGGCTTGCTTACTGTTCCATTTCCTGCATGATGAGAGGGAGGCGACAAATAACCTAGCTGAAGTGCAATCAAATAGTCCAACTCACTTGTCTTGGCCAAGTGTATTGTCCTCATGATAATAGGAATAGAATAATAACAATGAGTCACAAGCAAATTAGGAAATAAACTACATAGAAATGACTCACGTATCATCCATTTCTACCTCAGAGACCTGGGAAGGAGTACAAGAAGGAACTGTACATTAAACAAAGAACTAGATCTTTCTAGTCAGAGACTTCTTAGGTGCTTCCTGTTGGCACGATGCATTTCTTCCCTAACCCTGTCATCTCCTTCTTTTTGGAGGGAGTTCAAGTCATATCGTGCCCTGGCTTCTTTCTGACCCTTTATCAGAGCACTGACTGTGGTTGTCCATGTTGTGCACTGCACAAATCTAGAGGCACCATACTCATTGTATTCAAACAGGCTCGCTACAATAACACAATACACAACCTGTGTAGTTGGACGCACATGCCTGCCTTCAACTCTCTCTACACTTGGGCAGGGAAACAACTTCCACCCTGGAAGTTGGCAGGTCTGGCTTAATTTCTCCCTTTATACTTTTAAGAAGGAGCTGCCCCCAAACAGAGTCCCCCTTGTTCTTTCATACCTGCTTCCAGGTAGGGTGACCTATGGCTGGATCCGGGAGGGTGGTCACTTCCTGCTGTTGTAAATCCCACTACCCATTTATGCAATGTCCTCCCCTACTCTTCGCTATTCACGAAGGGAATGTGTTGGCTCCTGTTTGCTACTTATGTCTTAGTTAGTTCATGGCCCAGGTCACAGCAAAGAGAATGGTTATTTATTTAGCTCCTTTCAAGTGACACTTGTGGGTGAGCTGTGGACTTTGAGAAATGAGCAAGGTATAAAATTTTGTAGAACAAATTATGTCTGGAGTGGTCTGGGCTTTTGAAATGGTTTAAAAAGATGACTCTAAGCTTTAGTAGTGATTTCCTAAGCGTAGACCTTATTGATTAAAAAAACTATATATCAGTGATTTGCAGTCTGCATTGCACAATGCAACTGATTTGGCAGTTGTAGAATTGGCTTTATGAATGTGTGGCTTGGGCAAGAGGCTTTGAACCTTAGAACGTTTGCTGCATTTTGACCTTTGCTGGTGACCGCTGATAATGGCCACAGTAACTAGGATTCTGTGGCTATTTTAAAAGAATGCCCCAACAAAGGTCCTGGGGTCTTCTGACACCCCAGTGAATTTGTGTACTGCTTTGGGGTACAAGTAGCAGTACCTCAACTTTGCCCTGCACTTACTTTATGGGTGTGAAGAGCAGGGGCTGTGGTTAATGCAGGCTGTCCCTAGAGGCTTTGGTCAAAGAGGAAACAAGAAATCTGACTACAGACAACAGGAAGTCAACTGCAGAACTTTCAGGCATCAGTAGTTTAGGACTATGAGCCGAGTTTAGTCTGAAAGGGAATAAATGATCAATGTGCTATAGAGCACGATGGAAGTTCTACCTTTAAATTGTCAGCACGAGCCCTAAGCAGCAGACAGGATGGGCTGCTGCCAATTTCAATCAGGACTCAAGGCCGAGGAGGGACACGTCTGGGCACCAGCACCGACTTCATCACTGAGTCCAGCATCAGGTGCGCACCCTACTGATTCTCCACACTGTCTTGCATCAAGATGGCTCTGCACTGTGTAATCCTTTCCAAAGGGAGGAAATCCTCCCTAAGAAGTGAGACATTTTAAGTCGTAGGAATTCTAGAGGTAGGGGATGCAGGGATGTCTCAGCAGGTTGAGTGCTTGCTTTGCAGCTCTGTGGTCCAAAGATTGAATACCAGCCCCTGCCCATGCAGACCCATATGCTGAACTGGGGTGTGCCCCCGGTTCTATTCTCACCGGGGTTAGCTTCCTATGTGGGAGCCCCCCAGTTTGGCCCCCAGCTCGTGCGAGCCTGCCTCCCATGTAGGAGGCCCCCGCCCACCTGTGTGGAATGAAACGATGTCAAAAACTGACGACGTACAACTATGGAGACTGCTCTGGGCCCTCCCCCTTCTCTCTCTGTCTCTGTCTTTCTCTCTATGTCAAAAACAATAAAATAAATCTTAAAAAAAAAGAGAATTCCAAAGATAAATGAAAGAGAAGCAGTATCACAGGACTAAAAATGCCATCTCATAAGAGAGAGTGGTGGATTCCATGCGACTTTGTAGACGCTCCATTCGATGAAGCATGTGTGCCTAAACCACGAGGCTCCATGCACACATGGGAAACAAGAAAAAGGCCCTTCTGGCCTGCCAGGCAGTTTTCACGAGTGGCTTTTATTGATAGTAAATAATGCCCAGATTAAGCTCTTGCTGAGAAAGTTTCAAACTGAGTTTATATTTCAAGTCTTAGCCATCAGAAAATCAGCACCAATGGCCGTGTGTCCCCATGGGATCCCAGCAGGACAGGCGTCTTCTGTCCGGACAATAACAGCTCTGTGCTGTGGTCTTTGGCAGCACGGAGGACCGGCTTGCATGTGATTTTGTCTGAGGCAACGCTTTTAGGAGCAGGAATGGCTTTGTCCAGCCGGGGAAAAGACACCAGGGCTGCGTTCATCTTGTTTTTCATACTCACACAAGATAGTGAGGACTCTTTAAAATAGTGACGAAACTCAGAGACTTGCTGTTAAAAACAATTCTGAGGCCATGAAGGAGGAAATAAACTCCTTCCAGTGAGAAAGGACCTGATCTGCAAAAGCTGAGAGAACATGGTCTTCACCCAAGTGTTGAGAACGCTGCCAACTAAGCCTGAATGGACCAAACAACAACGACAACAAAAAACAAAACAAGTGGAGAATACTTTATAATCTCTGAAATTTCAACTCAAAAGCATAAGAGATAAAATTGGTTTGGGACCTAATTCCATGGAAATGTAATATATTTGGACTTTAATTTGCAAAAGAATTTTATCTCCCTATTTTAATAAATTCCCCAGCATTGTCAGAATAGCCAAGTGTTTATATTCAAATTTGGGGCATCTCTCTATTGACACTTTGTTATTAGAGTATAATTAGGTTATCAATCAAGCTCAAAACAGATTTCATAACAGGTTATGTTGGGCAATGTTTTGGGAGAGAAAAATGTGGACTGGAAAATCAACTAGAGATTAAATTTTCAGCCTTGGCATTGGTTTAACTAACGCACTCTTCTGACCCATTTTAGAGTCTTTAGGGGGTGTTAGGTTAGGGAGGTTGGTATGCTCACAGGTGCTCAGGGGCAGTCAGCCACAGGGGTGGGGCCTATCTGAGTGGTGGGAGAACTGGCTTGTTAAAGGTTTGCTCTCCTTCCCCGGGCGGGAGAATGCAATACTGAGAGGGAGGTGGGAGGGAAATACTTCCCCCCATTCCTCCTGCTCCCTCCCTTGTGGAATGAGATCCGATAGTCAGATACTCCTGGCTTCTCTGTGTTCCATTACTCAGTACATGGTGGAGAAATTAATGACTAATCTCAGAGTGATTTGGGCAATAATAAATTGTACGTACTTGGCACAACTCCTTTGGGGAGAATCTGAGTTCTCTTCTCTTCCTTCCTATTATAAGTTATGGTTTTCTCTTCTGGGGAGCAGTGGCTTGTAGGGGTCTAATGGTATCTATAGATGGAAGAGTTAAGGTTTTCTAATGTGGGGAAGGGGTCAGTACCAGGGAGCCCACCTGCCAGAACAAATGAGCTACACCCTCCAACTGGGGATTTATCATTAAAAAGGGTGACACGTTGCTTCCGTCTAATCATTATGTCATTTATTTTTGAGAATTATTTCCTCTGCATCGGTCTGCATAGATTAGGGATTTCATTATCCTTCAGGATAAGAAAAGAGCCAAACATGAGTGCAGCCTTGTCATATGCCATGGATGGCTGTCTCTTATTGACGGGACGACAGGGAGCGAGACTGGAGTTTCAGGCCAGGATTGTGTGGGATGTGCTGCTCTTCCCATCTGCAAATAGCTCCAATCAGCCCCAATCGTCCTTATGTGTCAGGCTTAATTGAAACAATGCTGGGAATGGAACTGAATTCACTTAATTTCTGTGTGTGACGTCACCTCAAGCTGCCTTCCAGTGAGAAATAAACCCTGAGATTCCCTGTGTGTCAAGTCCTGGGAGGTGAAGCCGCTCCCCACAGGCAATTCATGATAACATGTCAGAAGGACACAGGAATGCCTGAGCCATCATCATCAACAATGTCTTTTTGCCCGAGTTTGAACCCATTGGAAGCAACAACAAACTACTTCTACCCTGTCTACTTTCACCTTGAGCCCAGGTGATGTAGTTTGAGAGTGAGACAAACACAGCTAAACCTGGCCACTTGTACTGGTCTGACCAGTGAAAAGGAACGCAACACTACCGCCTTCTGCAACGCCAATTCATTTCTCTTAATTCAGCCAAGCACGTTCCCCCAACCTTTGTGCATAAAATCACAATATGGACACACCTTCTGTGTGTAGCAAAGGGCCGCTGGACCTGCAGGCTTCTGGAATGTAGTCCAGGCTCCAACACACACTACACTATCTTCTAATGAGTTTCCCAGCGTGTTCCAGCCTTGCTTCTGTTTGCTTTGTTTTTTATGTATAAGACGTCTCATGTTAGCCTCCTGTTTGTAATTGCAAGTGATAAAACTATAGACTGAAGCCAGGCCACCTGGGCTCAGGTCCTTTTATGTGCTTTGAGTCCTTATTCAAGTTAAATAACAGCCCCATGCCTCAGTTTCCAAATCAGTAAAATGAAGATAATAAATGCATCCCAATATCATAAGGTTGTTCCAACAATTAATAAACAGTGAATAATTGTAAAGTTCTTAGAATACTGCCTGGTATATGATTAGTGTCAAAAGAATGTTGTTATTAGTAATGACAAGATAAAACCCAAATTCCTGTGTTTGTCATTGATGACTCTGCCTCAATGTCTACTATATTTGTACCCCAGAGACCTTGACCTCTGGAAACATCATGAGAGCAGGACCATATTTAACCCTGTTGTGTTTCATATCTAATCACAGTATCTATGTAACACATATATCTAGGTAGTGAATTAATTCATACCACACCCACATCAACTTGTTCTCTATCCTTGTTGGAGACATTCAGACCTTATAAATTTACATTCATGAACAGTACTCTCTGGTTGGTCCTCTCCCAGTCCATTTCGACGATAAATTTTACCTTTTCTTCACGGGCTATTTCAAAGGGTATCTATTTAATGTAACTGATAAGAAAAGAAGACGCTATAGTTAGGAAAGATATCATTGTTCAAATGTGAGAAACATATGAGGACCATAAATGTAGCCACCTTATCCAGAGTTTTGTTGGGCTGGAGCCATGGCTGTAGGGGGATTTGAGGTTTGTGGGGTCCTGAGGAAGGTATTGGAGGCTTTGGGCATGCCCTCAAATCTCCTTTAGCTCACTCAGAAACTTCCTTGAATGTACTTATTTTATTCTTTGATAGGAAGAACTAACAATTCTTAATTACGAGTAGAGTTTGTAGAGAAATGATTAGAATACTTGGCTATATTTTTATCTCCAACTCCCACTCTAAGTTACAACAATGTGCTTGATATGCAAACGGAGCTTCAAGAATGTTCCTTCAATCTTGGTCCAACCACATGCCTCCTTCTAGCTCCTCCTATAAAGATATTTTGGAACCAATGTTGCTTAAGGACAAGAAAAACAAGTCTTTTACCGTGAGTCCTGGTACTATGCTTATTTATGCATTAAAACAGAAGAAAGTGCGTGTTTGACTTTTGTAGAAAATGTATTAAGACCCCCATTGTAAAAATAAAATAAAATAAAACCCTCATTGCATGAATGAGAACAGATGTCACAGAGATTCAACAAGTAAAAGAAAATGTGACACAGTGCAGGGCAAAAATTTGAAAACTGTTCTAATTATTATAAACTTAGTCTTTTTGTGTGTGTGTGGTATCTTAATGTTAAAGGAGAGTTCATCCATGTGTTTTAATTTCATCGCCAAGGTAATTCAGATGAAGGCATCAGAAGTCCTCACTATAAATAACCATTTATGAATATTATGACAAGAATTCGTTCTTCACTCTGCAGTTACAATTGTGTTTCCATTCCAAGAAGGTCTTTTTAATTTTTTTTTTTTTTTAGATTTATTTTATTATTTTTGACAGACAGAGAGAGACAGAGAGAAGGGGGAGGGCCCAGAGCAGTCTCCATAGTTGTACGTCATCAGTTTTC
>PVKE010018892.1:8209-29156 GCA_004027555.1 Craseonycteris thonglongyai
CCCCCCCCCCCCCAGCAGGCCTGTCTGGGCCAAAGGAACCTGGAGCTCTTCCCAGATGCTGCTTTGAGAAAGTCCATGGCCAATAGCCTCACCTCCCACGTGTGCCCTGAACACCTTACAGTCTGTCTACACAGCCCTTCTACTCCCATGATCCTCTGTGAGGTGGGGTTATTATACATTCAATTTACAGACAAGGAAACTGAGGTCCGGGAGCGGTGATGACTGGCCTCGGGTTTTCCAGCCAGTAGGCAGGGAGAGGCTGCTTCCCAACACAGCTCAGTGGGGCCAGCCCTGGGGAGGGGCGCCAGAGCCCTCTCAGGGGTGGGGCAGGTTCTCAGGGACTGTGGGCTCCCTCAGCAGACAGGCCACTGAGGGGACCCCAGGGAGAGCAGAGCAGGGGCGGCCCCCTCCCAACTTCCTTTCTGCCCAGGCCTGGGCCAGGGCCAGGGCATAGTGGGAGAGGAGGGCTAGGCCCCTTCCAGACACAAGTCATGGGAAACTCCGGGCTTTAGGTGACCCTGGCTGCCCACCCTATCCCCAGCAAAGCCCGAAGGAATGAGGGGACTTCAAGCCGCGTGGACAGCTCCCTGAGCTGGACACCAGGTGGCCTCGGGCAGTCCCAGCTCTGCCATAGGCCAGGAGGGAGCCCGGATGAATTCCTGCCCGTCTCTCCCTTCAGCGTCTCCCTCTGTAAGACAGGAGGTGAGGAACCCGGAGGAGAAGAGTCCTCCTGCTCACACCCTGGAGGGGACGGCCAGCTACTGAGTGGCTGGAGGAGGCAGAGCTGAGCCTGTGGGCCACAGTGTGGAAACTCAGGGACTGAGTCTTGGCAGTGGCTGCAAGCCATTGGCAGAACCCAAACTTTCCCACAGATGCAGCCCAGCCCCCAGAGCTGGCCCCTCAGTTCCCACTATAGCGCTTCCAAGTGGAAACCACAATGCGTGCAGAAGCCAGGCAGAACATAAACAGAGAGCAATGTCCCAGGACCTCAAGGACCTGGTCCTGCCCAAGGCAGCCCAGTGGAGGCAGCTCGACCAGAGCAGCTTGCTGCCCTGAGTGTCTGGACTGGCCGGGGGCCCTGAGCAGTGAGCTTCCCTGCCTGCCTCCTGCTAAGAAGTGCCAAGGGGCAGGGGGCAGTGGGCTGGGCACCAGGAGATGGGGTTCTGGTTTCGGCCTATGGCTGACTAGCTGGGTGGGGCCCACACCGCTCTTCCCTGGACCTCGCTGTCCCCATCTGCACAATGAACGCAGCCATCTGCTGCTTTCAAAGTCCTCCCCAAGTGCTGAGAGCTGGATCCTAGAGCCTGGCACAGATGGTCAGCTAAGGAAGAAGAGAGGGGTTGAGGAGCTTCAGGAAGACCCCCGTGGACATTTCATGCAGGCCTCCCCTTTTGTACTGTCTTGTTCTCGTAGAAAAGGAGGCAGGCCTTTCACCGGCTAGCCACGCAGACAGGGCAGGGCTGGAGATGCAGGCAGGGCCAAGGCTGCAGGCCAGGCCACGGGGAGGGTGAGGGGACAGGGCAGCCAGTCTGCCCCAAGCTCTCCTTCGCCTCCCGGGGTCTGACCAGGCCTGTAGCTCAGCTTCTGTCAGGTGGGAGAGGAAGTGACCTGGGGGACTTGTCCCCTGGGGATGGGGGTGAGCAAAGGGTGTGTGAGCAGCTCCCCTTCCTCCACGCAGAGGTGGAACTGCCAACACTGTTTTCACCCCCGACACTGCCCTGGCTGGTCCGGGCCCCGAGGTATTGCCAGACACAGCCTTCCGGGGGGCACAGTCCCACCAGCGTCCCTCAGGTGGACATTACCTCCCCGCTCCTGTTTCTCAGCCACCCTCTGCAGAGGACGCTCGTGTCCCCTCGACCGCAGGGGAAACCAGACTTTCCCGCTTCACAGAGCTAGCGAGTGAGCCCGGGCTTCAGCTTTGGGCTTTCTGACTCCAAGTTCGGGACTAAACGCACACGACAGGCCTTCCCTCCCTCAGCCGCGCCAGGGCCTGACAGCCCCCATGAGCAGCCCCTCCTGGAGGGTTAGGCATGACCCTCTCCAGACTCCTTAGGGCCCGGGTGCCTGTGTCAGCCCCCAGCCAGGCCCGCAGACACAGAGCGTGAGCGCCGGGCTGTGACAGGGACGTGGATGGCTCTGGGACTGACACAGGACCGCCAGCCTGCGGTCTTCCCTGTGTCCTGGGGCCAGTTAGCCACTGTCACCACATCTCCCTTCCTCTCCTCCAGCCCCCTATGATGTCCTCTGTCCCAGGTACTCCTTCCTACCTTCAGGCAAGATTCCCCACCTCTTAAAGTGACAAAGCAGCCACCCCCCCCCGGCATGTCCACCGAGCTAAAGCTGGGCTGCGCCCCAAGAAGACATGTGAATACCCTCTCCCACTGGGGCTCGCTTTTTGCCCAGGACTCAAAGAGCCCATTGGCTGGGCCCCAGGGCTCCTCCCATGGCCCCTCTCTGCACAGGGCTTGGACACACGTCCCTGAGAACAATCAAGGGCCAGTCATACCCCACTCAGAACCCCTGCGCCAGGTGACTCGCTTGAGGGGCTATAAAGCCATCCCACTTCTCCTCTAGCAAAGGACCCTCACACAAAGAAACTACCGTTGGCAGTCTTGATGGCTCAGGAGAGGTGCCCTGACCACTCAGAATCCCTTTTGGGGCCACAGATGAGACCTCGTCCACCCACGCAGCCCTTTCCAAATGCAAAAGGCCAACCTCCCCTCTTCTGGGGTTGGGAGGCAGGAGGAAGAGGAACGACAGGGAGGGGTTCAGCAGTCAGTGACTGAGCCCTCCTTGTCTCAGCTCTGCTGCTCACGTGCTGTGTGACCGTGGGCCACGTGTCCGCTCTCTCTGACCTTGAAATGGGAGTGTGAACTGGTCCTCTCTGGGCTTTAGGATCTCTGCCAGGCCCCACCGTCACTCCTACCTGGGCTCAGGTCTTTCTGGGGCATCGCTTCCTGCCCACCTCTGATCACCCGTCAATTCCTGGAGCGCCCCTTCTTGGGCCGCTCAGAGGACACAGGCCCATGGCTTGTGTACCCAGCTCCCTGGGGAGGCTGCTGGCAGCAGCTCCTGTCCCCAGCCGCAGCACCTGCTGTCTGTGAGTCAGGGCCTGCAGCAGCCCACGTGGCTACATGGAGACATGGAACAGCCACAGAGCTCAGAGCTCCTCTTACTGAGCAGACTAAAGCCTTCACCTCCTTACATGGAGACGGAGGAATCCTTCCTGGGGAAAAGTAGTTGGGGCACAAATTGGCTTATTGCGCTGCTTCAGGGAAGCTTGCTCCCATGAGGAAGAGGACCACGCCTGCGCCCGGCTGCCAGCTCACTCTTGCCAGCTCACGTCCCTTGCTCCCTTTCCCTACCCCCAGACCTCTAGAGACCCTCGTAGATTCAAAAATATGGACACTCCCATGGACTTCCCTCCCTCCTCATAGGAGAACTGCTGAGGATCTGGAAGCGAACAGGTCTGGGATGCTAAGTTCCAGAACCGATCCTTTGGGTTATTCATAATAACCCAAAACTAGGGAAGCCGGGGTGGCTCAGTGAGTTAAGCGCTTGCTTTGCAGCCTCAGGGACTGAGGATCGAATCCCAGCCCCGGTGTGCGTGGACCCATATGCTGAACTGGGGCGTGCTTCCCATGCTGGAGGCCCCCAGTTCGGTTCTCGCCCTGTGAAGCCCCCACCCACCTGTGTGGAATGAGGCCATGTCGAAAACTGACGACGTACTATGGAGACAGAAACAATAAAATACATCTTTAAAAAAAAACCCCAAACTATAAACAGCCCCAATGGCCATCAGTGGGTGACTGCGTAAACTGGCACATCCATAAAAGGAATGAGCTACTGATATACTCACACATGAATGAATCTCAAAATACTTTTGCGGAGCAAAGGAAGCCAGGATCAAAAGAGTGATTCCACCTATGAGAAAGTCCAGAACAGATCCATCATCTTGGTGATAGAAATCAGGGCTGTGATTGCCTGGCTGGGAGGGCAGAGGGTTGACAGGAAGGAGGCCTGAGGGAACTTTCTGGAGTGACTGACAGGGCGTTCTGTACTTTGATTTTGGTTGTGGGCGCCTAATTGTCAAAACCCACAGAAATGGACACGTAAGGTTGTAAGTAAATTTTACCTCAGTAAATAAATATAAAATCAATAATACAAGCATGGCAAATAGCATTTATTTAGTAAGTTAGTTAACTATTTTGAAATAATTACAAACTTACAAAAAAATTGCAAGACCAGCATAAAGAACTTCCATTTATCCTTCACTCAAATTCTCCAGTTAACATTATTAGCACATTTGCTTTCCTATTCTCTCTCTCTATAGTGTATATGTATATAATTTAATACATATATGGATTTTTTTCTGAGCTGCAGATATCTGGCCCCTAAATGTGTATAGTTGGCTCAAAATCACTTGGTCCAGGGTTTGATTTCAGACCCCAGCCAGTGCAAACTGGCAATACCAGGATGACAGTGAAGGTTCTCACCTTTACTCCAAAATATTTCAGTGTATATTTCCCAAGAACAATGATATTTTTTCCTTCTGTTATCAAAATTAGGATATTAACATCGATACAATACTATTATCTAATCTTTGGCCCTTTTTATTCAGATTTTTTCAGTTGTCTTAATATCTTTTATTAAAATTTAAAAAATTTCTGGACCAGAATTTGATCCGGGATCATGAGTTGCATTGAATTGTCATGTCTTTTTAGTCTCATTTAATTTGTAATGTTTTCCTTAGTCTTTCTCTGTCTTGCGTGAGCTTCACATTTTGAAGAGGACAGGCCGGTTATTTTAATGAATGTGCTGCGTTTGGGTTTCTCTGATGTTTCCTCATGATTCGATTCAGGTTATTGATCTTTGGAAGGATTATCACAGAAGTGACACTGTGCTGCTTGGCACATCATCTCAGGAGGTACATGATGTCTATTTGTCCTTCCACTAGTGATACTCACTGGGATCACCGGTTAAGGTGGGGTCTTCCTCTGTGAAGTTACTGTTTTTCCATTGCTATTTAATAAATGTGGGGGAGTCACCTAACAACTATGCAAATAACCTGTTCTTCATCAAACTTTTCACCCACTAGTTTTATCATCCACTGATGATGATTTTTGTCTGATAATTATTACAATGGGGCCAGATGTAATTTTCTAATCCCTTAATTCCCTTTCATTTATTGCTTCAAATTCTTCTATACAGAAGAGCTTTTCTTTCCCCATGTATTTATCTATTTCATTATGTTATATGAGTGTCTATATGGATTCATGGATTTAATTTTATTCAGTAAGTTATAGTGCATTCCTATCCTTATTTATTTTGGTGCTGAGATCACCCCAGAGCTGGCTGGTGGAAGCATCTTCAAGCTGGTCCCTGTGTCCTTTCCCCATCATTCTTTGAGCATTTAATTACTTTCAGGCTTATCATCTAATCAGCCATTTCACCAAAAGTGTCCTTGTTTATTTTAGGAGAGAATGATCCGGGAGGTAGAATACCCATAACCATATGCATATTTCTATCTCTTTTACAGACCTGAATTCCTATTGTTACCTCCAGTTTCTGTCCAGCACCTAAAGGTTCATGCTTGTCTTCCCTGTTGCCATTGTAACACGCTTCTTTAACAGTGAGAAGCCTGGATCCATGATTTTCATCATATTTACTCACTTTCTCAAACCTAGAGCACACATAAAGTAGTTCCAGAATTGCTAACCTATATCACTGTGAGAAGCAGACCTGCCAACTACAGTCTGGTATTTTTGCAGTTGTTTTTCATCCTTCATCTGAGTATATATGGTCAAAATACTGTGTTCAAAACTTCCTTAGATTATGCTCTTTTCCCCTTTCAGTGTGATTATGTTACTCATTTGAAATAGGGTTAGGTTTGTTCGTTTCTGCTTGTATTCCATTGTAAGATTTCCTCCATCTTTTATTATTGTCATTATATGAGTATGTAAAGCATTGACATTATTCCAAAAGTCAACATTATACAAAAGAATTATACTCAGAGAAGTACTCACATCCTTCCACTCCATTCCCATCCAACCTTTACGCACAATTGGCTTCATAGTTTACCCTTCTTGTGTTTCTCCTTGTAAAACCAATCATACACATTTTCTCTTTTCTTTTTTCTTTTCTTTTCTTTTCTTCCTTCCTTCCCTCCCTCCTTTCTTTCTTTCTTCCTTCCTTCCTTTCTTTCTTTCTTTCTTTCTTTTTTTCTCTTTCTATTGTTTGAGAGGTGAGAGAGAGAGACAGAGAGACAGAGAGACAGAGAGAGGTGAGAAGGGGAGAAGACCCAGAGCAATCTCCATAGTTGTACATCATCAATTGTGACATGGTTTCATTCCACACAGGTGGATGTGGGGCCGCATGGGGAGGTAACTGAACTGGGGGCTTCGCGCATGGGAGGTGAGAACCTTCACTGTCATCCTGGTATTACCAGTTTGCACTGGCTGGAGTCTGAAATCAAACCCTGGACCAAGTGATTTTGAGCCAAGCGCTCAACTGCTGAGCTATCCCAACATCCCTTATGTTTTCTTTTTTGCCTTTCATTTTTACACAAAAAGTAGCATGCTATAGGTATATTTGTGCACTTTGATTTTTTCACTTAACAATACATTCTGAAATCATTCTGTATCAGTTCATAGAGGTTGTCCTCATATTTTAAAGTTTGCATTTTTTTTAATTGAAAAATAATATACACACAGAAAATGGTGTTAGAAGTTAGAGACTTCTGGGAAGCTGTTTATACAGGGGAGTTTACTTGATTAACTTTGCCTAGTTTGAATGATGTATAAATGGGTTTGTATAATAGTTATGCTTTGGTTTATGCTTCTTTTGCTCACCATTATATTTGTGACATTTATCTACCTGGTTGTGTATATTTTGTTCATTCATATTTAGTATTACATTGTATAAATATACCACCATATTTTTATCTGTTATATTGTTGATGGGCATTTAAGTATTTTCAGTTCTTTGTTGTTGTTTGCTTTGGGCTTTATGGATAGTGCTACTATGAACATTCTGGTACTTGGAATGTGTTTGGTACCTAGGGGTGAAAGTTCTGGGTTATAGGGTTTGGCTATGTTCAAGTTTAGCAGGTGCTGTTCAGCACTTTTGCCAAGTGTTAACAATATACATTACAACCAGCCATAGAGGAGTTCCAGTTGTTCACTAACACTGGATTATTTTTGCATCGTCACTGACATTGGACTTCTGTCTCTTACTCATTTGTGTATGTGTGTATGTGTGTGTTGTGCTGGAGTTTTGACTGGTATTTCCTTGATGAGCAAGGAGCACTTTTTCTCAGTATCGCCACCAAACTGGCCTCTTGTGAAGCGTAGCCTGGCCTAGAGAAGGGGCTCTGGTCTTCGAATCAGCAGGCCTGGCTCTCTGCAGCCTCACTGGCTGCTGTGCGTGGACGTGCGCTATCTGAGCCCGCGTTTTCTCCTCTGTGCATCAGGAACCGTAATGCTTGGCCCGCTTTTGCAGCAGGCACACACTAGCACCAGGGCGGTGGCGTCCCAGGCCTTTCTCTTCCGAGCCTGTCTGCCTACTTCATGGGAACAAATCTGTACAGAAGACAGGGGCATGTCACCAGATGCCACTCTTCTCCTTGCTTCTGTCCTGGATCTTTCCCCCTTTGGCAGCATCTTAAGGCTCCCTCCACCAGAACGCTTTCTTCGACCACCTGCACCTGTGCTGTAGATCACGAGGCAGGGCCTAGGCCAGAGAGAGCAGTGGCTGGACGCTGAGAGCTGCCATTGCATTGGCTGTGCTCCATCACCACGTGATGAGGCGGCTTCTGGAAGGAAGTGAGGATGGGCATTCCTGCAGCATCTCTGGGCACTCGAAACACTGCTGTCCTAGTGCCCTTCTGCACAGTGCTAGAAGCAGCAGGAGGTGGACAAACCATCGCTGTGTGCTAGAATGCCAAAGAGACTTGCCGACAGCTGCCATGCACCCGTGTGCCTGTGAAGAAAGCACAGCGTCCCCAAGTGGCACCGTCAAGTCCCCTCAGAGAGCCAAAGGAGGAGCGTCCCCCTCCTATGTAGTCCTGCAGCCCGCTAGGCTGTTCTGCTCGGGGCAAGGCTTGGATTGAGAAGCTCATTCTCTCCAAGGAGAAGCTGGGCTGTGGCACTCTGCAGCCCCCCGGCCGGGGCTCTGCCATGAGTGCTGCTGGGATGGCTCGGGCGTGGACACTGCACGCTAGATGCCCAGAGCCTACCAGGAAGCTAGAACCCACACGCAAGCACTTACAGTGTGCTCGGGGAGATGCCCAGACAGCCTCTAACCAGAAGGCTGGCGGGTAATGGAGATAAGTAGAGGGAGAGGGAAGGTGTTCAGGCCCAGGTTACAGATCTGGGGCCTGGGCGAGCTTATGGATAAATTAATGAAAGTACCTAGGGGCTCGATTGCCAAAACACTGAAGGCCTGGCTGAGGAGATGAAGTTTTAGCCCCTGGGTAGTGGCTGGGGAGCCACTGGTACTTCTGAGAATGGTTTGGGACAGGGGTGAGGTAATCAGAGCTGATCACAGATGCCCATCTGAGTTAGACCCTTGGCCCACAGAGCCCTGCACCGGTGTCCACCATCTGAATGCCCTTCCTTAAAGATCCAAGGACTTCCAGTTTTAAGGGGCCCTGCTGAAGTGAAAAGTCTGGAGCAGTTCAGATCTTGATGGGATTAGCTGTTCAGCCCAAAATCCTTAGAGAGATGTGATTCCAGGGCCAGGGCCAGACCGTGTTGGTGAGCGTTGCCATAGGAACGGGGGTGAAGGAAATCTTCGTAAACATCTACCAGTGGTAGACGTTATGTTAAGTGTTCTACACTCAATACTTCGCTTACCGTTTGCAAGAACCCTGTTAGAAAGGTATTAGCCCCATTTCGCAGATTAAGGAAGTGTGGCTCACGAACGCTTAGTCATCTCCCCAGTGAGTCTGCCTGTAAAACCTGAGCCTTCTTGTCCCTGAGCCTTTTGAGCCCCACGTATGTGTAGAGTGTGTGTGAAGTGTCGCCAGGAGTCCAGGGAGAGGGGCAGGGCCTGGAACCCGTGTGGCCTCCAGATGGCCTTTCCCACAGAGCCGCCCCCGGGCTCCCGCTGACTAGGTATTCCCGGTGGTAGGTGCGGGTTGAGAGTTTTTCAAAGCATAGGGAGAGGAAACTGTTCAAATTAGACACAGTGTCTTTCTTTAATTAAAAAAAAATTTTAATTACAGTTGACATACAATATTGTATTAGTTTTTGCTGATTAGAATTTATATAACTTATGGCGTGATCACCCTCATGAGAGCCACAGTTTTCTGGAGGCTGCTGGAGTCACCCCCTATGGGCGGTCATGTGACATTCATTCTGTAGTATTTGTGTTTTTAAAAATGCTGCCATATAACTCCCTGAACTGCCAAGTTTTGGAAACAATATTCTTGCTGCTATCCCCCAGTCACAGACACTGAATGTCATTTCCTGCATAGGGTCAGATGTGCTCTCCATTCAGTCAACAAACACGCACTAAATGTCTGCTCTGGGCCTAGCACTGTGCAGGGCAAGGTGAGTGAACCCAGTCTGGACTTCCAAGGTAAGCAGCAGCCGCAGGAAAACAGATACCCCCGCAGGGTCAGAGCCTTCGCAATAGAGGCGAGTTCTGCAGTGACTGGGCGGGCCAAGGTATGAAGGGATCTAGGCCCCTGGGCACGATTCAGACAGGTGGGGGTCTGGGCCAGGCCCTCATGGAGCTCACGGTCTTCTAGGACCAAGGAAGATGATGATGGTGGGAAGGGAATTCTAGGTGCAAAGCCTAACTTGACAAAGGAAAGGAGAAGGGGCTAGCATGTGGGGACAGTGAGGCTGCCCTTCTGCAGGGGGGTGAGAGAGACAGCCTGGCCTGCAATGCCCAGCCCCCCATCTCTGCTAGACTGCTTTTGTCTCCCACACAACCCAGCTGTTTTTCGCCTCTAGGCCTTCCCGTATATTCTCTCTTCCCTAGCGGCCCTCCACCCCAAGTCTCTTCTTCCCCTGGTCCACACTGCATGCTGCTCAGCTCAGCCATGTGCTCACAAAGCCTGGGACTGAGCTCAGTGCCCTCCTGGTCCACCAGCACCCTCTCCTGCCCCTGGTCGAAGCGTTGTTTACTTGTCTGTCTCCCTCACTGGACTGTGAGCCACTAGTCTGGGGAAGAAGCTGGGTAGTGGCCCCACCATGGGTCATACATGGAGGGATGGTGTGGAGGCAAGGGAGGTGTGCGGCCCTTTATGGAACTCTCTAAAAGGGGAGAAACATCTTAACAGTGTGAAATGTGGTCTCGACTACCCAGTCGTGGCCACCTCGAGCTTCTGTTTGTTCTGCAACCGAGTAAAAGTCACCTCGTTCTCATCCAGCGAGAAAATGAAATCCAAGACCATCAGTTCCTCTAATCTGCTTCCCTCAAGCAACGTGATGCTCTGTTCCCAGTGCCAAGGGGTCCTAAACGAACATGACCCTTTAGGCCTGGCCCCTCAGCGTGGGAAGGACCTCTTCTCTGAAGCTTCACTGGGTGACCCGACCATAGCTCTCCAACCCACTTCTGGTCACCCCCTGGGGCCTGAGTGCCCAGGGGGCTCCTCTCCTGTCCCACACCTTCCTCAGAACCACACTCTAGCTCTCTCCTCTCACCCTCCACTTTCCCTGTCTCAGTCTCACCCCCAACCCGGATCCTGCAGACCAGCTCCACACTGCTTCCCAAACCCTCAGCTCAGGTTTCGGAAATGGAAGCCCCAGGGCCCTGTGAATATACCAGCACTGTTTGGCTCTCAGTGCTTTTTAGACTTTTAATTCGTTGCTTAACATTTGAAAGTCAGCACAGTCTATGAATGTGTTTACTTTGTAATAATTTTTCAAGTTGTGCATTTAGAATTTAAATAGTTTTCTATATGTTTCCTTCAGTTAAAAATAATTCTTAGAAATCTGCAGATTTCATATCAAAATGCAGCTTTCCAGCTTTTCTTCAACTCATGGAAGGCCTGAGGCACCAGATCTGTACCCTCAGTGCCCTTTGGCTGGCAGCTGCCTTCTTTACAGGCGACACGCCTCCCCATTTTGCTCTGTTCTGCTCACGGCTGCTTTCCTCATTTGTGTGCGTGCCCTGGGATAGGTATCCGAGCCAGTTTTGTTTACGTTCTCCACACTTTTATTTCCCACTGCCTCTGGGATGTTCCAGGGGCACCTCAAACTCAACACATCTCGACTGAACTCACATCCTCCTCCCTTCTCCCCCAAGACTCCCCCTCCAGTATTCCCAGGCCTGGGCAATGAACTGCAACCAACCAGTCACCTAAGGCAAAGGCCGGGGCATCTCGGGGACTCTTGTCTCTCTCTTACCCCACTTAAAACGCATTTCCAGCCCTGGTGACTCTGCGAACCTGCCCACTGCTCTGCATTCTAAGACCCCACCCTGCGCCAAGCCACCATCCTCCCGGCTGGACCAAGAGCAGTCTCCATTCTCGTCCCTCTAACCTGCTGAACCCTCTGTAGCCAAGAAGGTCTTTCACATGCAATGCAATCATGTCCTTCTTGCCTAGACCCCCGTGATGGCCTCTTGTTGCTCTTGGGGAAAAATCCAAACTCCTTACAAGGAAAAAAATCCAAAGTCACTACAAGGACCTAGTACCAGGGCCCTTGTACCTCCCTCCCAGCCTCTTCCCACGTTGCCCGCTATTCTTTCTCCATACAACACATGTTCACCGTGTTTCAGCTCATTACCTTCTACATTTCTTTGATTTTTTTAAAACAGGGGGTATGATTTAAAAAATATATTTCTTTTTATTTTTTAATTACAGTTAATGTGCAATATTATATTAGTTTTGGGTATGTAATGAAATGATTTGTGAGGTGATCACCCCAATAAGTCTAGTACCCACCTGACATAATATATAGATATTACAATATTATTGACTATATCTCCTATGCTGTACTTTATATTCTTCTGTTTTCTTTTTTATTGTTTTCCACAGAGAGAGAGAGATACAGAGACAGAGACAGAGAGATGGGGGAGAGCCCAGAACAGTCTCCATAGTTGTACATCATTGGTTTTTCCACATAGTTTTATTCCACAGGTGGGTGTGGGCTGCACAGGGCAGGAACTGGGCTGGGGTCTCACCCCAGTGAGAACCGAACTGGGGGCACTCCCCAGTTCAGCATATGGGTCCCCACGAGCCAGGGCCGGGATTCGATCCTCGGTCCCCGGGGCTGCCAAGTGAGCACTTAACCCACTGAGCCATCCCAGTTTCCCTATTTTATTGTTTTTGAGAGTAGGGGGGGAGAGAGAGAGAGAGAGAGAAAGAGAGAGAGAGAGAGAGAGAGAGAAGGGGGAGGGACCAGAGCAGTCTCTGTAGTTGTACATCATGAGTTGTGACATGGTTTCATTCCACACAGGTGGATGTGGGGCAGGAACTGAACTGGGGGCCTCCCGCGTGGGAGGCGAGCACCCCCACCACCAAGCCATCCCAGCAGTTACGAGCTGTGCGGCTGTTCAGCATGTGGGTTTGCATGGGCCAGGGCCAAGAATCAAACCCCAGACATAGTGGCTGCAAGACAAGTGCTCAACCACTGCACCCTCCTGGCTTCCTGTTCCGTGACTGTTTTGTAACTACCAGCGTGTACTTCTTAGTTCCTCCCCTCTTCACCCACTCCTCTAACCGCCCTCCCATCTGGCAACCCTCAAAATGTTCTCTGTAGCTGTGCCTTTGTTTGTGTTTTGTTCATTCGTTTGCCTTGTTCTTTGGATTCCTCATATGAGTGAGGTCATATGGCATCTGTCTTTCTCTGTCTGACCCTCCAGGTCCATCCGTGCTGCTGCAGATGGCAAGCACCCGTTCCATCTATGGCCCAGCACCAGTCCATTGTGTATGTACCACCGCCTCTTTACTCATTGTCCCGCTGACGGACACCCATCCTGCCTCCACACCTTGGCCACTGCAAATAATGCAGAACATGTATGCGTATAGCTCTTCTTTCTCTCTTGTTATAGCCTTTGCTTTAAAGTCTATTTTGTCTGCTATAAATATTGCTGCCCCAGCCTTTTCTGTTTGTTTCCATTTTCCCAAAATAACCATTTTCCATCTGTTTGCCTAGTCTGTGTGTCTTTTGACCTGAAGTGAGTCTCTTGTGGGTCTTCCTATCTTTTGATTAGATCATTCAATCCATTTACACTTGGAGTGACTATTCATAGATACATAGTTATTGCCATTTTGTTATTCATATTTATGTCTCCCCACTTCCTTCTTCTTAAAAAAGTCCCTTTAACATTCTTGTAATACTGGTTTGGTGGTGATGAACTCTTTTAGCATTTTCTTGTCTGGGGAGCTCTTTATCTGTCCTTCGATTCCAAATGATAGCTTTGCTGGGTAATCTTGGTTGCAGGTTCTTGCTTTTCATTACTTTGAATATTTTGTACCAAGGGTCTGGCCTGCAAAGTTTCTGTTGAGAGATTAGCTGACAGTCTTGTGGGAGCTCCCTTGTAGGGAACTAACTGCTTTTCTCTTGCTGCTTTTCAGATTCTCTTTGTCTTTAATCTTTGAAATTTTAATTATGATGTGTCTTGGTGTGGGCCTGTTTGGATTCATCTTGTTTGGGACTCTCTGTGCTTCTGGGGTTAAAAAAAATTTTTTTGAAAGATTTATTTTTACTATTTTGAGAGGAAGAGCAGTCTCCATAGTTATACATCATTACTTGTGACATAGTTTCCATTCCACACAGGTGGATGTGGGCCATATGGGTGGCAAACAACCTGGAGGCCCCATGGGAGGTGAGAACCTTCACCACCATCCTGGCAGTTCCATTTGCATCCAGTTCAGCATGTGGATTGCACGGGACAGGGCCAGGATTCGATCCTTGGACCTCACTGTTGCAAGGCAAGTGCTAAAACTGCTGAGTGAATCCAGTCCCTTTCCCTGGGTTTTATGTCTATTTTTATGGCTAGGTATGAAAAACTTTCAGTCATTATTTATTCAAATATATTTTTAATTTCTGCTCTCTTTTTTCTCCTGGAACTTCTATGAAGCAAATGTTGGTACTCTTGATGTTGTTCCAGAGAAGGTCTCTTAAATTATCCTCATTTTTTTAATTTTCTTTTTCATTTTTTCTGTCTGAATTGGGTGCTTTCTGGATGTTGTCTTCCAAATAGTTTTTTCAATTATTCTTTTTATTGTTAAATTTATTGGGGTGATATTGGTTGATAACAATTACATAGTTTCCAGGTGTATAACTACATTACATTGCCTATACATTGCATTATGTGCTCACCACCCAGAATCAGCTCATTTTCCATCACTGTATATTTGATGTCCCCCCCTACTCCCCCCTCAGCTCTCCCACCCACCTCCACCCCTTACCCTCAGGTAACCACTAAACTATTCACTGTGTCCATGAGTTTTTGTTTCTTTGTTCCTTTTAGTTTTATATTCCACCTATAAGTGATGTCATATGTTTCCTGATTCTTTCAGTTTGACTTATTTTGCTTAATGAAATGATTTCAAGGTCTATCCATGTTGTCACAAACTACTGTATTTCATCTTTTTTTTAATTTTAATTTTTAAAAAGATTTATTTTTATTGTTTTTTTTGACAGAGAGACAGACAGAGCAAGACGGAGAGAAGGGGGAGAGCCCAGAGCAGTCTCCATAGTTGTACATCATTAGTTTTCCACATAGTTTCACTCCACAGGTGGGTGCGGGGCTGCACAGGGCAGGAACTGGGCCAGGAGCCTCCTGCGTAGGCCCTGGCAAGAACTGAACTGAGGGCACACTTCAGTTCAGCATGTGGGTCTGCATGGGCCGGGCGCAGGATTCAATCCTCGGTCTCTGGAGCTGCAAAGTGAGCGCTTAACCCGCTGAGCCATCTCAGCTTCCCCCTCATCTTTTCTTACCTCTGAGTAGTATTCCATTGTGTAAATGTACCACAACTTCTTTATCCAGTCATCTATCAGAGGACACTTTGGTTGTTTCCATGACTTGACCACTGAACTGTGCTGCGATGAACATTGGGGTACATATATCATTGTGAATTAAGTTTTTCAAGAGTTTTGGGTAAATACACAGAAGAGGGATTGCTGGGTCATATGCTAATTTCATTCCTAATTTTTTGCGGAATCTCCATACAGCCTTCCATAGTGGTTGTACCAATTTATATTCCCACCAGCAGTGTATGAGGGTTCCTTTTTGTCCACAGCCTCTCCAGCACTTGCTATTTTTGTCTTGTTGATTACAGCCATTCTAACAGGTATGAGGTGGTATCTCATTGATTTTAATTTGCATTGCCCTAATTGGTAATGATGTTGAGCATTTCTTCATATATCTGTTGGTCATTCGTATGGCTTTATGGGAGAAGTGTCTGTTCAGGTCTTCTTCCCATGTTTTAATTGGATCATTTTTTTTTGTTTGTTTGTTTGTTTGTTTGTGAGTTGAATGAGTTCTTTGTATATTTTAGATATTAGCCCCTTATCAGAGGCATTGTTTGCAAATATTTTCACCTATTTGGTTGGTTTCCTTTTTACTTTGTTGACAGTTTCCTTTGCTGTGCAGAAGCTGTTTAGTTTGATAATGTCCCATTCATTTATTTTTGCCTTTACTTCCCTTGCCTTTAGGGTCAAGATCATAAAAAGTGCTCTCTGAGCCCAAGGTCTATAAGTTTAGTACCAATGCTTTCTTCTATGTACTTTATTGCTTCAGGTCTTATGTGGAGGTCTTAACCCACTTTGAGTTAATTTTGGTATATGTGACAGTTCACGGTCCAGGTCCATTCTTCTGCATGTGGTTTTCCAATTTTCCCAGCACCATTTACCAGAGAGGCTTTCTTTTCTCTATTGTATATTTTTTGCTTCTTTGTCAAAAATTATCTGTTCATATATTTGTGGGTTTATTTCTGGGTTTTCGATTATGTTCCATTGGTCTGTGTGCCTATTTTTCTGCCAATACCAAGCTGTTTTGATTATTGACGCTTTGTAGTATAGACTGAAGTCAGGGAGCATGATGCCTCCAGCCTCATTCTTTTTTCGGAGCACTGCTTTGGTGATTCTGGATCTTTTGTGGTTCCATATGAATCTGATAATTAAAAAAAAAAAAAGCTATTTCTTAAAAGAATGTCTGGGGTATTTTGATGGGAATTGCATCAAATCTGTATATTGCTTTGGGTAATATGGCCACTTTATCTATGTTGATTCTTCCAATCCATGAACATGAAATACCTTTCCATTTCTTTGTATCTTCTTCCATTTTTTTTAATAGTGTTTTATAGTTTTCTGTGTATAAGTCCTTCATGTTCTTTGTTAACTTTATTCCTAAGTATTTTATTCTTTTTGTTTTGATCACAAGAGGTATCGTTATTCTCATTTTTCTTTGTATATAAAAATGCTGTGGATTTTTGTACATTGATTTTGTATCCTGCAACTTTATTGCATTCATTTATTATTTCTAATACACATAGTTTTCTGGTGGAGTCTTTAGGGTTTTCTATATAAAGGATCATATCATCTACATAAAGTGACAGTTTAACTTCTTCATTCCCAATTTGGATGCCTTTTATTTCTTTTTCCTGCCTAATGGCTCTGGCTAAAATGTCGCGCACTATGTTGAATAGCAGTGGTGACAGGGGACATCCTTGTCTTGTTCCTGATTTTAGAAAAAAGATTTAAGTTTTTCTCCATTTAGTATGACATCGCTGAGAGTTTGTCACATATGGCCTTTATTCTGTTGAGGTACTTTCCTTCTATTTTGATTTTATTAAGTGTTTTGATCATAAATGGATGTTGTATCTTATTGAATGCTTTTTCTGTATCAATTGATATAATCATATGGTTTTTATCTTTAATTTTATTTATGTGATGTGTCACATTGATCGATTTGCTTATGTTGAACTGTTCTTGTGCCCCTGGGATGAATCCCACTTGATCGTGATGTATAATGTTTTTAATGCATTGTTGTATTCTATCTGCTAGTATTTTGTTTAGGATTTTTGCATCAGTATTCATTAGAGATATTGGTCTATAGTTTTCTTTTTTTGTGACATTCTTGCCAGGCTTTGGTATTAAGGTAATGTTGGCCTCATAAAATGAGTTGGGAAGTATTGCCTCTTCTTCAATTTTTTGGAAAAGTTTGAGGAGGATAGGTGTCAGTTCCTCTTTGAATGCCTGGTAAAACTCATTAGTGAGACCAGCTGGTCCTGCAATCTTGCTTTTGGGGAGGTTTTGGATGATTGTTTCAATTTCTTTACTGTTCATTGGTCCGCTTAGGTTATCCAGTTCTTCTTGATTCAGTCTAGGTAGACTGTATGTTTCTAAAAATTTGTCTATTTCTTCTGGTTGCAAAATTTGGTGGTATATAGTCCTTCATACTATTCTTGTCTGATACTTTGTATTTCTGTGGTATCAGTTGTAATTTCCCCTCTTTCATTTCTAATTCTGATCATTTGTTTTTTTTCTCTTTTTTCCTTGGCGAGCCTAGCCAGGGGTTTGTCAATTGTATTATTTTTTTCAAAGAACCAGCTCTTTGTTGCATTATTTTTTTCTGTTGGTTTTCTATTCTCTATTTCATTTAGTTCTGCTCTAATTTTTATTATTTTCTTACTTCTGCTGGCTTTGGATGCTTTTTGTTCTTCTTTTTCTAGTTCTTTAAGATGTGATATTAAGTTGTTTATGTGTTTATGTATGACTTTTCTTGTCTCCTGAGATAGGCTTGTAGTGCTATAAATTTCCCTCTTATTATTGCTTTCGATGTATTCCAGGAATTTTGGTATGTTATGTTTTCATTGTCATTTGTTTCTATATATTTTTTAATTTCTTCTTTTAATTTTTCTTTGACCCAGTCATTTTTTAATAACATGTTGTAGTTTTTACTCCTTTCTTTTTGTAGTTGAGCTTCAATTTCAAAGTTTTGTGATCGGAGCATACACTTGGTATAATTTCAATCTTCTTAAATTTGCTGAGGCTAGCTTTGTGTCCAAGCATGTTGTGTACCATTGAGAATGTTCCATGTGCACCAGAAAAGAATGTATACTCATGTGTTGTAGGATGAAGTATCCTATAAGTGTCAACAATGTCCAATTGCTGTAATGTATCGTTTAAAGCTGATATTTTCTTATTTGTTTTCTGTTTGGATGATCTGTCCATGGCTGTCAATGGGGTTTTTAAGTCCCCTACTATCATGTTTTGTGTTTTGTCAGTTTCTCCTTTTAGATCTGTCAGTAGTTGCTTTGTAAATTGTGGTGCTTCTTGGTTGGGAGCATACATATTAATAAGTGTAATATCTTCTTATTGTATTGTCTCCTTTATCATTATGAAATGTCCATCTTTGTCTCTTATTATCTTTTTGATTCTGAAGTCTGCTTTGTCAGATATAAGTATGGCTACACCCGCTTTTGTCTGGATGCCATTTGCTTGGAGTATTTTTTTTCCACCTTTTTACCTTGAGTCTGTGTTTGTCCTGTGGCTGAGGAGTCTCTTGTAGACAGCATAAGGTTGGTTTTTGTTCTTTAATCCAGTTTGCTACTCTGTGTCTTTTTATTAGTGGGTTTAGTCCATTTACATTTAGGGTGATGATTGATATATGACAATTTCCTATAGCCATTTTAGCTTTTGTTTTCTGGTAGCTCTTTTTTTTTTTTTATTGCTTCTTTGCTTTTTTATTCCCATTGGTTATTTTAGTTTAATGGTGTTTATGACTGTTTTCTCTCTGTTTTTGTCATGTGTCCTAGTTCTAAGTTCTTTTTGAGTAGTTACCATGAAGTTTATGTAAAAGAAAGTTTTATATATGCATTGGTTTCTTTTCTTAAGGATGTTTCTTATCTCCATTCTCTTTGGAAATTTAAACCTTTACTCGCTCCCCTGTTATGTTTTTGTTTACCCAGTGTATCCCTATTTATTTTTACTTTTTGTTTCAGGTCCAATTGCTTCCTTATTTTTTGAAATGCTGGCCCTGTGCTGGAGAATTCCTTCAGTTTCTGTATGTCTGAAAAGGTCTCTGTTCCTCCTTCATATCTAAAGGATAACTTTGCTGGGTATAGAATTCTTGGGTGATATTTTTTCCTCCTTTAATATTTGGAATACTTTGTTCCATTCCCTTCTGGCTTGTAGAGTTTCTGTTGAGAAATCTGATAAGAGTCTGATGTGTTTTCCTTTATAGGTTATAGTGTTCTTTGTTCTGGCTGCCTTGAGGATTCTTTCTTTGTCTTTGACCTTTGACATCTTCAGTATAATGTACTTTGGAGAGGGTCTGCTAGGATTCAATTAGCTAGGGGTCCTGTTTCCTTCTTGAATTTGAGGTTCCAGTTCTTGCCATAGATTTGGGAAGTTCTGTTCTACTGTTTGTCTGAGCAAATTCTCTGTGCCCTTCTCATCCTCTGCTCCCTCTGGAATACCTATTATTCTTATATTATTCTTTCAAATAAAGTCAGACAGTTCTTATAGATTTGTTCAAGTTCTTTTAGCTCTTAGGTCTCTTCTTCCTTCTGTGACACTTCCAAATTTCTGTCTTCAATTTCACTAATTCTTTCCTCCATCTGGTCAGCTCTGCTTCCTATGTTAGCTATTTCATTTTGCATTTCTTTTATTGAGTTGTTTCTCTTCAGAATTTCCATTTGCTTCTTTTTTATAGATTCAATTTCCTTTCTGAGATCACTTAGCTCCCTTTGTGTATTCTGCTAATTTTATTTGATCTCTTTAAGTGTTTTCAGAATTGCAATCTTGAATTCTATGTCATTTAGCTCATATATTTTTTCTTTTTTTTTTAAGATTATTTTTTATTGTTTTTGACAGAGACAGAGAGAGACAGAGAGAAGGGAGAGGGCCCAAAGCAGTCTCAATAGTAGTGCATCATCAGTCTTCAACATGGTTTCATTCCACACAGGTGGGAGGGGGCCGCACAAGGTAGGCACTGGGCTGGGGGCCTCCTACATGGGAGGCATGCCCCTGAAGCCAGGGGCTGAACCAGGGAGCAAGAACCAAACTGGGGGCCTCCCGGTTAGGAAGCATACCCCAGTTTAGCATATGGGTCCACATGGGCTGGGCCCAGGATTCAATCCTTGGTCCCCAGGGCTGCAAAGGAAGCATTTAACCCGCTGAGCCATCCCAGCTTCCCCTATTTTCATATTTTCCAGTTCCTTTTTTGGAGATTTTTCTTTTTCTTTCTGAGCACCTTTGTTCACAAAGGTATTCATTGCTGCTGGAGTATTTCTTTTCCAGGGCATGAGGGCTTCCCTCTGGTAGATGTAAAGAAATCTTTATTTATTTTTTTAGCTGGTGTTGCTGCAGTGTATTAAAGTATTTTCTCTTGGTTATTTGTTTTTTTCACAGTGGGAGACTTCCTAGAAGGGGGGCTTCTCTTTAACTCAGTCACCCTGGTCTTTGTATGCTTCCTCTTTGGGAAGATATGGTGGGTGATGGTATTCTCTGCTTCCCACAGCCCACTGCAGTCAGAAGCTGCCACACCTGTCCTTCAGTT
Organism: Craseonycteris thonglongyai; assembly: GCA_004027555.1. Lineage (NCBI taxonomy): Eukaryota > Metazoa > Chordata > Mammalia > Chiroptera > Craseonycteridae > Craseonycteris > Craseonycteris thonglongyai. The sequence goes on from PVKE010018892.1 coordinate 28,679, forward strand.
TTCCCAGATCCCCCTGCTGGCTTCAGCGGAAAGTGGGGGCGGGGCTTGTTGGGAAAGGCACAGGCCTGATTGTGTCACAGGGTAATGGTGGCTTCCTGGCAGCAACTCACTGAAGGCCCAACGTGGGCAAGGGCTGCAGGGTGAGCCCTGGGAGACAGCAAGGGGAAGCAGCCAGGCTCCATGTCCAAGGCCACGCAGTGCTCCTGTTGGGGCCCCACTTCATCGAGGGTCACTCTGCCCTTTAGCCACCAGCACACTCCTGCTGCTGGTGCTCCAGCCATCAGAATGCCCACTTCCTGCTCTGGACACCAGCCTTACACTCCACAGGCCCCCAGCTCCAGCCGCCGGACTCCAGCGCCGGCAGCTGGATCTTCACACCGGTGTCCCGCCCCGATCTCCGGCTGCTGCTGGGGCCTCGCCTCGGCCGCCCGCCCGGTGCCCCGACCACCCCGCCCCGCGCCCCGGCTGCGCCCCCCGC
>PVKE010018893.1:0-29056 GCA_004027555.1 Craseonycteris thonglongyai
GGTAGAGAGAGTGCTCATCGTGTTCTCATGTTCTAGACTTTGGGGACAATTTCTGGTTCCTATACTCTTGTTCGAGCACACGTTCTAATCTTTGGTGATGAAAATATATATAAACTCTAAAAATGCTATCAGAAGTAACCATAAAATAGAAATGATGATAAATGTAAGTAACATTGTTGAGATTCCTGTGGTATAGGTAATGTTGTCCCCATTTTAGAGATAAGGAAAGAGAGACTCAGAAAACTAAGATAATTGCACCAAGCTACCACCACTTAACCTGCCACCAAAGACAGCGTGTCCTCTATGCCAGTGGTCCCCAACCTTTCTGGCACCAGGGATCAGTTTTGTGGAAGACAATTTTTCCATGGACTAGGGAAGGGTGGGAGGATGGTTTCAGGATGATTCAAGTGCACTGCATTTAATGTGCATTTTATTTCTATATTATTACATTGTAATATATAATGAAATAATTATACAACTCACCATAATGCAGAATCAGTGTCAAATTCTGACTTAAAGCCTACCACCAGATGAAACTGTACAAATGAAGTACATCAACTCACTTGTCACTATAAAGCCAGATGCAGTTTAACTGTCACTTGCTACTCACTGACAGGATTTTGATATGAGTCTGCAAGCAATTGATTTATTATGGTCTCTGTGCAGGCAAACCTCACTAGCATCACCACTCAGCTCCACCTCAGATCATCAGGCATTAGGTTCTCATAAGGAACCCCCAAACTGGATCCCTCGCATGCACAGTTCACAGTGGTGTTCGCGCTCCTATGAGAGTCTAATGCTGCTGCTGATTTGACAGGAGGCGGAGCTCAGGCGGTCGTGTGAGTGATGGAGAGCGGCTGTAAAGACAGGTGAAGCTTCACTGCTTGCTCACCCAGCCCTCAGGCGCTGCTGTGCAGCCCAGTTCCTAACAGCCTACGGACCAGTAACGTAGCCAGGGGGCTGGAGACCCCTGCTCTATCCTCTGTAACTCCTCCCCTCACATACTGCACCAATGCTGTAGAATGGTCCTGGAAGGTAGAAAGAAGGAAACACAGCCTTGTCATCCCAGTCAGCTACACCTAGCTCACTCCCCAGGAAGTCCAGGGACACGTTCAAGGCTGAGCAAGGGGCGTGGGAGCTGCTGGGGTAGGGGCTGAGGCTTGGCTGGCTGGATGCCTACACTCCAGCAGCAGCTAGCTGGCTGTCTGCCAAGGCCTGCAAGTGGAGTCAAAATAAAGCGGCTATCCTCTGTGCTTCATGTGTCCAGCTGCCACAGGGTCCTGAGCTAGAGGGAGCAGGGCTGTGTGTGTTCCAAGCCCGGGATAAAGAGCCTGTTTCCTCTGCGAGGCCCATTAAGTCTTATTCCTCCTCTTGTCAACATGCTGCTGAGGGTCTGCCAACTCAGAGAAGGCCTTTAAAGCTAAGACAGTACTGCCCACGGCAGAAACACACAAAGGGAGGAGAAACAGGTTGAGAGTTTCGGAAGGTGCAATAAAATAAAAACCCCTTTAATGTTCCTAGCACCAAAACACTAAAATAAAATCATTGGACAATTATTTGCCTGGATCGAGAAGGTAAAGTCATTTTTGGAGGGGCCACTAATCTTAAAAAAATAATGAGTGTGATTTGATCCGTGTAAGGAACCAGAGCATTTGAAGATTTCACTGCCAGAGGCTCCGAACTTTCATGAGTATCGACAAAGGCTGGGGGGTGTGTTACGGAGGTTGGGGAGTCGGGGAGCTGATCACTGTGAGTGTTTGCAAAAGTGGCAGCAGTCTTAAGATCAATGATTTCCTTGATTACCTTGCTTCCCCCTCTAGCAAGGCTGGTCTCCATCTCAATTTCTATTCCTATCAGCCAGAAAAATAAAGATTGTTTACAGAGCTGAAATAACACCTGCTTGGTTTATCTTATTTTAGAAACAATAAAAGCTAGAGAGTTAGAAGGATTAAGGAGGAAAAAAAATCAATTGTGTTCTTTCATGTTGGAAACATTCAAAAATAAGTCACCCTGCTACCTGCTCTAAGGCCCAATTTGGCTCTCCATTACCCAGGGCGATTTCCAATTTCATCCTGCAACCTCCCAAGGTTTAAACTCAACTGAACCATAACTGGTGCCCTTGAAAGACTCTTAGAAACTTCTGCAGGTCAATTTTTTATAATTTCACCACAAATCGGATGTTAAACATGCTGAAAAACATGGAAACGTTTGTTTTTGGTAGCCACACCTAAACATAGTCAATGTCCTGAATATGGCTGAACTGCTTTAAATGTTTTCAAAGTGTTTTACATCTCATTACTTTGCAACATCATTGTAAAGGCAAGGGAGACCCTTCCCTCCTCCCTCATTAAAATGATGTGAGCACTAAAATAATAAAACAATAAATAAATAAATAAATAAAATGAATTGACAGCTCCAAGCCACAAGGATAATAAACAGCGAGCTGGATTGGAGTCCAGGTTTCCTGACTCCTAATGCAGTGCTCTTTCGGCTCTGCCATGTATCTTGCAGGAGGCTGCTAGCCCAATCACAGGAGTGGGCTCATCAGAGAAGGCAGCCAGGCCACCACGGTGACCATGAGCCAGCACGACAGAATGCAGAACACAGCACATCTCCCCAGATGCAGCTCCCTGCAGAGGGAGAACTGGAGGACAGAGCAGTTTGAAGGGTGACCTTATCACATTGGCCATGAGCTAGCACACACCCTCTACCCACCTCACTGGCTGTAGGCAGAAACCAGCCCTCCCTGGCTGCTTCTTCATCTCTGATGAGGGAATACTAAACGTGCTAGAGCAGCATTCCACACCTATCTGGGAACAGGGAATAAAGATCTATTCTTAGGCTAAACGTTTTTGTCAACTCATGCACGTTGATAAGGGTACATTATTAGTAGTCAATGATACTATTTATCAACAAAAAAAAAGAATTCTAAATGAGTTTGTATTTTCCTAACGACAGCAGCTGGTAAATTCATTGAAGAAAACATAGTATATAATGTGCAGGACAAATAGTCCCTCCATCTAAGGGACTGCCCGGTGACAGTGTGGATATATAGATGGCACGGACACTTCTGCCAGGTCCTAGTCCCAGCGCTGGTATGAAGCGTGTACAAATGGGTGACTCTCAGCTCAGTCACCTAGGAGAGAATGTTCATGACCTTTCTCCACCCGGCTTTTCTAATAGCTCTAACTTTGGGGGGGGGGTAGTCAGTGGAGAGAGGCTGTGAGGGGTCCTCGGAGTTTTCCACAAGGTGATTTCATTCCAAAGCTGGTAGCCAACACGCGGTTAGTGGGAAGTTTGTTGTTGAGCCCCACCTCCCCTCAGGAGACTTTCTTTAGAATGAACCTGCTTTACTCCAAAGCACCTCAACCCCATCCTCACAGGCCTGACGTGGCCCAGGTGAGCGCCGTGCATGAGGGCCCATGCTGCGTCACAGGACTGCTTCAGCAGAGGCTCCACTATGTCAAACACCCAAATAGCCTTGGCTCCGTGCTGACACAAATGCACGGGCTGGAGCTTTGAGAAGGGACGGTGAGGCTTTGGGGGAGGAATTCTCCAGCAGCCCGTCTTACCACAGCACCTGTTTCTGCAGACGGTCGTCTCAGGGGACTGGGATCCCAAGGGCACACAGTGGAAAATGCTCAGCTCAAGTCTTCCTGCTCCTCAGAATGTATCCTGCCAAGTAGAAGCAGGCTGGGTTTGAGAAGGGAGAAGAGGGGGGCAGGAGCTCATCGTTCCTGCGCGCCCCGCCCGTGGCAGCCCACTAATCAAGCGCACTGTACCCCTTCCCCTGTAATTCCCTTATTAACCTTGTGGGGCGCATATTCATACCCACCTCCCCATCGTGTACCTGGAAAAATGGAAGCCCAGCGAGGAAAGCTACATGCCCAATATCGAAGCTTGGAACACCCAGGGCTGGCTGCCAGCCTGCGCTCTTCCGATTGGCTGTCCCCACTGAGAAGATGACAAGGAAGGGGTTGCAGCCCGCATGGCACCTATGCTTGCGTCATCCATCTGTGGACCAACCATTAGATCTATCGGTTCATCACTTCACACCAGTGCTAAAATGACTCAGAAAGAGTGGTAAGCACACGTTTTGAAAAGTCCGTGCAAGGAGTCCACCAGCATGTTAGCCCTGGTCCATCTCAGTAGTGCTGACGTAAGCACGGAGCCAGGACATGCAGACACCCACACACCACGCACAGGTTTGATGGGCTGCTGAACCCAGCAACTCTGCACCTACAGCCTTAGGCATCCTCTTCCCTCTGTACCCCACGGACATGCGGTGGCTTCACCTCCAGGCCTCTGCCAATGCTGTCCCCTCAGACTCCAGTGCCCTTCTTCCCCCTCGTCACTTGGCTCCACTCTGGGCTTTCTCTGCGGCTCAGCTCAGAAGTCCCATTCTGAGAAGCCTTCCCTGACCTCCCTGTTAGTGCTCGCAAGGCCCCCAGGACTTTTCCTTGACGGCCGTTTTCGGAGTTTCTACTTCCTAAGTGCTTGTGTGATACCTGCCTTCCCAGCCAGGCTGTAAGCTCAACAGGGGCCAGAACCCTATCTCTTCAGTTACCCATGTACCCCCTGCAGGTAGGAGACCCTGGTAAACATGCTGACTGCTTTATAACTGCCTCAGGACTCTGAACTTAGCCCCTTATGAAGTAAAGGCCATCAGTTATTCATTCATTTATTCTTCCAATAAGTGCCAGGCACTGTGCTGGGGATTAGGAGCAAAAGTGAACCAGACCAGTGAGACCCCACCCCCTAGAAACTGACATTCTAGTGCAGGGGTGGTGAACCTTTTGGTGATTGAGTGCCAAAGTTTATGAAATAAGAGTATACTTGCTCGACTCGCGTGCCAACCCATCCAGTGAGATAGAGGTATCGATTATTTTTATGTCTATAAGAGCATAAACAATAATTTTTAAAATGGTATTCACAGCTCCGCATGCCCAAATAATTGCTCCGCGTGTCACTTTGGGCATGCGTGCCATAGGTTCGCCACCCCCATTCTAGTGGGAGTGCAGAACAAGAGCAAAGAGCATAGATGTATAATGTCAGGGGGTAATAAAAACTATGACGACAAAGCAAAGCAGAACAAAGGGCTACAGAGAGACAGGGTGGCCAGGGAAGCCCTCCTGAGGAGACAGCTATTGAGCAGAATCCTGTGTGCATAGAACGAGTGAACACCACAGGATACTGAGAAGGGAGTTCCAGGCAGAGGATGCTGTGGGCGCAGACTTTAAGGCAGGTGCCCATGTGGCAGGGTCATGGCTGGAGTGAAGTTGGGGAGTGGAGAGCAGCAGGGGGTACAGTCAGAGGGTGCCTGGAGTGAGATGATCTAATAACAACAACTGATGCCCCTGACTCACTTAGTAGAGCCAGGCACTGTTCCAGGCACCCAATGCGATCCCCATATCCCCATTTAACAGACACCAAAGCAGAGGCATAGAAAGGTCAACTGCCCACTCAGTTATGTAAATGGCAGCGCTGGGATTTGAACTTGGACAGTCTGATTCTAGAGCCCACACTCTTGCTATATCATCCCTTTATGCCCTGTACTTAAGACCACCAGATAAACTACAGGATGCTTACCGGTAGATGCATTTGAATTTTAGATAAACAGCAGGTAGTTTTTTAGTTTAAGCATATTCCAAATACTGTGTGGGCATCTGTTTTTATTGTTGTTCTCATTGTTGTTACTGTTGTTTTGTCAGATCTGTTAATCCTACCTGTAAGCCATAATAAACTCTGATTTTTCCTAATGTGCTGGAATCCTCTAGAGCAAGCTTGTCCAACTCACAGTCCACAGGCCGCATGGAGCCCAGAATGGCGTTGAATGGGGCCCAACATATATTTGTAAACCTTAAAACATTGTGAGACGTTTTTTGCGATTTTTTTTTTCTCATCAGCTATCGTTAGTGTTAGTGTATTTTATGTGCGACCCAAGACAATTCTTCTTCTTCCAATATGGCCCAGGGAAGCCAACAGATTGCTCACCCTTGCAGTTGTAGGACATAGGTTGGCACACCCTTTCTTCAAAGGATCAGATAGGAAATATTTTGAGTTCTGAAAGACACATACAGTCTCTTCTCTAATATTCTTTGTTTGGGGTTGCTAATGTATGTTTTTAATAACCCTTTTGAAATATGTAAAAACCATCTTCACAGGGCATGCCAGCTACAGTTTCTGACCCTTGATCTAGACAGTTCTGGACAGACATGATCTGCTAGGTCTGGAGTCTTTGCACTCAAGAAAACTCTTGCACATTCCTGAGAGACAGTATTCATACCTTACCCACAATGCCTTCATTTGAACTCTGAATGAAGAGACAGAGTGGAGGGGTTGGCTGTGATACTAGGTTCAACACTGACTAGCCTCTGCTGGCCTCAGGGTTGGCACACTCACTTTGGCATATGGTTCAACCACAGCTCCTGACTAATGAGGCCCTGGATGATCCTTTTGCAAGGATCAGGCTCGTCTCAGTAGGGTGTGGGGTGGTGATGTGACCCCAATGCTTCCATGTGCACGGGATATATCAGAAATGAGCAGGATGTGCACTTTATGAACCCGTCTCCTTGGGCTTCTTTCTGCGGCCCGTCCTTCTATGTGTTAGCATCCGGGACCCTGTCACTCACCTTGAGTGGCAGGGGCTTCTGCCTCTCTCCCTAGCCTCTGCTCCTGCCTTATTCACGACCTGTCCCCATGGCCTCTACTGCTTCTTTCTTTCTCCTCCTAATTAAAAAGGCTTCAGCTAAAATGTACGCCTCCTCCATCAGACCTTCAAGTTTCCCATTTTCTGGGCATTTCAGATTTGCTTGGAAGAGTCTCAGAGGCAAAGCCTTGTTTTCCTTTTGTTCTCACTGTGCCCTAACAGGCCTCTTCACGGGTATGGAAACTACATGGCAACTACTGCCTCCGTATATACTTGACGTACATTGTCCTACTCTTCGACTTCTCCAAGGATTCAAAGTATGTCGCCCTCATTTTATTTTATTTTTTTGTAATCCACATTTTTTTGTACATAATGAAGGCACTAGAATATTTGCCAAGTGGAATTATTCATGTGGCATCCCCTTTCTCTGTGTATCTAAGCTGTCTCCTTGCTACTTGCCAGCCTCATCTCTTTTTGAAGTTAACCAATTTGAATGCAAGTCTATAGGATCCTCACACAGACCTTTTTTCTTCATTACTGTACCTTCCTGTTCCATGAGAATATTCATCATCCTTCACCTAAGTTAGGTTTTCCTGTCTGCCTTTCCATTCAGGCAATTTAGTGGGCGATTTAGCTAACTACATGGGGCCTGATGTACAAGAAATGGTAAGTAATAACAAAACAGCCAAGCAATACTATTGAATGAGCTCTTCGCCAGGTACTTAGGAAGTTCTAGAGAAGTAAAAGACGTGTGTGTGTGTGTGTGTGTGTGTGTGTGTGTGTGATATTTTGATTTAGTCTTTTAGGGACAGGACACAGTGCAGGAGTCATCCCTTGACATCTTGTCTAGGGAGTTTCCAATGTCTGGCTTTGACCAATCTGACTGACTGTTTTAAATCAGAAACATTCTATGCCTTCTGGATAGGATTCAAAATCAAAATAAGAGAGATGTCCATAATTTCTCTCTTTTTTTCTGTGATCTGGTCATTTGAGTTGCATGATCTTGTGAAATTTGTAGTTGGAGAAACCCATGATGAACAGATCTGAGTATTTATTTAACAATACTGCAGGTAAAAGTATTAATAAGTTCACTGTTTTCAAAGTCAAAAGCTACTGTCACGTTAACTCATTTGTGCAAACAAAATGTCTGCTGCTCCTAAGAGTGCAAATAATAGCTTTGCCAATATGAAAGCAAAACATAATTACTCAACAATAAACACTGTACACTGGTAACAGCTGTTATCAACAACATGTCTGATGCCAAAACAAAGGAAGTATTATAAGATTTAAAATCTCTGCCTGTCATTCTGATAAAGGTAACGTTTTTTTTTTGTTTTGTTCTGTTTTTCTTCTGTCACAGGAAGTATGACTAAGCTACAAGTAACTTACTTGGTTAGCCATTATTCTACTCCTACTTCCAGGGCAGGTATGATGCTTGGCCTCATTTTATCTAGTCAGAAAGTGTGAAAATGAATTCTAAAGGAAAATCACTTAAAACGTCTTTAGGACAAGCCTATTCACTGAGCATGTATGAATTTTACAGTTTTTGTCCTTGATATTGGAAAACTAGTCTTGATAATTGTTTTACTCTGTGAATTTTATATCAGCCTTCCCAATAAACAGAAGTTCATATTGCAATGGCTCATCACCATTTATACTGAGAATTTTGTTCGATAGCCCTAACCATGGGGAAGAAAGTAATGGTAAATACAGTCCATTTGGAGAATTTCCATACATATTTGTTTTGTTTTTTTTCCGTATAGTCACAAGTATGCCAGCATAATTCAAGCCAAATATAAAGTAGGCAAAATCCCCTTTCTACTTACATCGAGTGTGCGCGCACACACACACACACACCTTTCTGCTTGCTCAGCCTGTCTCTGGAGTCTGAGTGACTGACTTGAGTGAGACTGGTTTCAGCACTTGCTATCTGGGTGACTTCAGGCAAGCTATTTACCTCTCCAAGCCTCAGTTCCTTCATTTGGATGTGGGAGACAGTAATAGTCCTTGCATGCTTACTGAGTGAGGATTAAGTGAGAAACTAAGTCCTGGCTGCTGCACCTGGCACATAGTAAGGTTTTGTTAAGTACAGAAGACTCCATTAACCAGAACTCAAACAAGTGAAATTTTTGTGAATTGCTTAAGTTCTGGTTAACAAAATATCTACTTACATTTGTCTGGCATCTACCAATCCCTATGGCTGCTGGTTACCTGAGAGTCTACTGTAATAGCAATTATTATTATTATTAGTCAAGTTCCCCCAGTGCAGAACCTCACTGAAGCCCATCCTTCCCAGAGAAGTCCCAAGTGTTGAACTTTAACAGCAATATAGATTCCAGGTTCCATGCACTCTCCCTGTGGTCTTTGCTAACTAGTCTGGCCTATGATCTGGTCTAGGTGTCAGTGGGTGTTATAGACACTAATGTTGGGGTTATTGCTCATTATTGTTTAGGGTGGAAGAAGTGATTTGGATCCTGGAATCCACCACACAGAGAACTCTGCAGACAATTTGCTAACTTATAGTAAGATCAGATGAGCCATCCTCAACATGTCACAATACGCCCAGCCTTCTTCTGGAAACTGAAGCAGCCTCTGGCTGTTTTCAAACCTACACCTCTCCAGAGCCTCATGGTGCCCTCTCCTTCCCTTCGGCTCCCAGGAAAGAAACAACTGCCTTAGCTATAGGCTGTCCAGAAAGCTCTGGTGAATGATCTCTGCAGCTCTGATCATGCCTGCCCAGAGACACAGGGCCGACCTGCCCAGAGAGAACACAACCCCTCTCTTAGGAACTTTGTTGTTACAATGTAGAACCCTGCAGCTGTGAAGTCAACTTGGCCTTCCAGGGCCCATACCCACTAACAGAAAATAAGCACGGGGAGCAGATACCCACCAGGCTTCATTGCTGAAGAACCAGGATATTATGCCCTATTTATAAATGTGGGTAGTAGCGTGGTAGAGAGAAAGAGTAAGCAGACATTTATGGCAGACAGATGGGGGTCCAGCTCTTAGCTTCTGCAGCCCCTTTACATTGTGGGGCATGTTTCTTCACCTTGGAGCCTCAGCCCTCCTGTGCCACATGAGGACAAGAACAAAGATGAAGATACTCTGCAAGAGAAGCAGGCACTCCTGATGATTAACAGTCCCCTTCTCAGCAAAACCTGGAGGGCAGTGTTACTCGAGGGGAGGGGAGTTGGGGGGGGGGCGGTGCAGTTACAATTTTCCTGGATAAGTAAATCCTTTAAAAGTACAAAAAAGAGCCAGGACTGGTCAGAAAAGCAAAACAGACTAGAAATGACTTTCAGGAGAATTTGAGCAGACGCTGAGCTGCCTCCCAATTCTGCTGCCGGCTGTGTACTCTTTGGGGAGTCCTTCAGTGGCCCCCATTAAAAAGACTACGGAGCTTGTCCTCTGTCTCCCCACAACTGGAGACAGAGGGTCACAATTATGAAACTGCACGTCCTCTGCAGTGAGAGTCACCCTCCCAGACAAAGACAGATTTCAGGATGGGGTAAGCAATATTTCCCCTTGGGTTCCAGTAATGAGTCCAGAAGTTTAGAAGGACTTTAAGCAGGAGGCAAGGAGAATACAATGTATATTTAGTATCTAATTTAGACGGTTCATTTAAAAATCAGAAAGCATTCACCTCTACTCAAAAATGGCCCATTCTAGGTTAAATTCTTAATTATTCTGGAAAATGCAAATGAGAAGCTATAAATATAGAGTAGGGGAATAATCGCGGTCTGCACAGTGTACATTCGAGTCAATTGGTAAAGGGGGAAAAAATCATTTGCCTTTGACATTAAATCCAGCTGTTCTTTAAAGTTGGTGTTCCCTAGCCGGGGATTTTGCAGTTGCTATGACCAAACCATCTTAAAAACCTTCTGAGTTTAGACAACACTTAATCTGAGCATTTAGTAGTTCATTCTTCACTAACACCATTGAACACTTCCATTAAACTGAAGTTATTATTATCAACATTATGAGGCCTGTCAGAAGCAAGCCCATTGTTCAAATGAATTGACCTCCACTACAATTGACCTTAACATTGCTCAACTGTCTGACAGTCAATTATCTCATGATCTCCCTTCAAATGGGCCTCATTGCTGAAATAACTAATCCATTACAGAGGGAAGGTTATTTTAATAGCTTAGCGGAGGGATGCTTTTTGCAGTTGCCCATGAGTATATGTTGCGGAACAACTTGTAGCCCTCCATCTATTTGACAAAAGAAAAGCTTCAGGCCAGATCCATGTTTCAGGAAAGAGAAAAAATGAAGGATTGGTTAGGACTCACTTATGGTTGAGATGATGTTAGCCTTTAAAATAAAGCAGCTCTTAGAGACATATCTCACAGTAACTGTGAACTGTGAAAGAGAAAAGGAAATGAGGATACAGGGATGTTTAAGCAACCAGCTAAAGGCTCCCAGCCACACAGGAGTCTGTGGGGGAGAGCTATGAGCCCCTTCCTAGCTCTAAGAATCTATGGCAGTGACTCCGTAATGGGCTCTGGAATCAGATGACCTGGTATAAGTCTTGCACCACCACTTGCTAGCTGTGTGACATTGGCAAGTTGCATACCTTTGCTATAAACCTCAATTTCTTCATCTGTGCAATGAAAGTAATGATATCCATCACATAGAGTTGTTTTGAGCATTAGATGACATATAAGGCTCCAGTTCAGAATCAGGTCCAGGGTAGACACCAAAACAGTATTATTAAATTATTATAAATGTCATTATCTCCTTTTAGTCACTTTGAGAGTTATCTTTTCTCACAAACATATGACCCCTGAATATCTCTCTGCTTGGATGGAGATCTTGGCATTGAGAATCACAAAGGCAGAAGTTTTCCCAAGGTGTGAACGAGGCCTAATAAAATAGGACAGTTAATAAAAATTAACGCTTCATAAATCAGGAATTAAATATTTCCTCATCAAACCAGACTAAGCGCCCACGTTTATCGGCCATTGGAGACCCAGCTAGCTGCCTCTAGAAGCTCCGAGCACCTCTGCCACGAGAAAGCCATCAGGCCTGGGCTGGCAGGTCACACGCTATAGCAGAAGGGCTGAGGACACTGTCCTGTTATCTCTTTCACATTCATTTTGAGGGCTGTACTCCACATGTTGTTTATGATTTGCCTCAGCCCTCTGAGGTCCTCAAGACCTTAGTCCATGCCCCCTAACCACAGGACACTGAAAAGAAGTCTGGCTCCTGTTCCCATACAGAAGGCCCCAGCCAATTTGGGGAGGAGGGTGCAAATGGGAGAAGGAGAAAGAAAGGCGGAGGAAAAGAAATGGCTTTCAGGCCTCCATGTCCATTTTCAGGAATTCCTCTACCTCCCTCCATTAACAACTTATTTTGCCTTTGAAGCCATCTTGAAGGTAGAGATCACTAGTTACCAAGGAATGGGTGACAGAACAAAACCAGAGACCTCCTGTGACCTCTCTGTGGTCAGTCATGACCAGAAACCAGATCTCCCTCAACCCTAAGCCAATGTTTCCAACAGATTCCCTATTTCAGTTAATCCCTTGTTCTCTCCTAGGCTCTGTTCAGGGACCATAGCATTCATTGCAAGTGTCTTAAAGGTCATGGAGAGGCTTTGGGATGATTGCAGAGCCGGGGCAAAGCAGGGGTCTGCAAGCAATTAGGGGGAAGGTGGGTCCTAGAGAGCTGCCTGGTGGCAGTGAATAGAGACCTGAATAGCAAGTGGGACAGTTGCGTGCTGGAGCCTCCCAAGAGCCCACTGTGCTCATCTCTTTCCAACCAAGTTTGGTAACTTCATACTTACAGCTTGAAATTGGCCATGATGAAAGTATTTATGCCACAAATGACACAAGTTAGGATGACTTTTCTCTAGAGAGCTAGTTGTTCAACATTTACCAGCACAGCACAGGGGTAGGCCCATCTTTTAATTATGCATTTATCAAACATTCTTTGAGCACTCACTCTGAATGAGGCACGGCACAAGGCACTACTGATATAAAAATGGGTAAGGATCTTGTCTGCCTATGTCTTTTGTTCTTTCACTGGCTTAATCTATCCTTGTAGGGTCCATAGGGTCTCCCAAGAGCAAAGACATTCAAGTCCAGCCATTTTGCTTTTTGTCATCAGCTTCACTAATAATGAGGCTTGGAGAGCATTTGAAACTCAGCTAGAATAAAGGTCAACTATCACATCCAAAGCCATGTATGCTCTATTTTCATGACACAGTAGACTGTTAACTGGAACTTAAGCAACTGGTAAAATTTTTAAAAATCAAAGAAATAATCTGGCATGGGTGCTGGTTAACCAAGAGTCTACTTACAGATATGTGGTAACTACCAATCCTCATGGATGCCAGTTAACTGAGAGTCTACTGTACTTGTTTCTGCTCTTCCTTGGGTTGGTTGTGTAAAAGTATTGGCCAAGTATCTATGCTATATGGGTTTCTCACCAGAAAGGACTGGGCGTCCTTGAAGTCGTAGGTAGACTCTTTCAGAAACCTTCCTGCACATCCCTCCTCCTCTCCCTCTAGCAAGGCCTTATCCCAGGCTCTCATGAGCTCTCCCAGGGCAGTCAGAATAACCTGCTAGCTAGTCGCCCTGATTCCATTCCTCACCATGACAATGCTGCCAGTGTGATCTTTTTTACTTAAATTTAAATAAAAACGACCTACGTAGTGCATGCTAACTTTAAAAACTTGGAAAATTCAGATAAGCAAAGAAATCACCTCTAATCTCACCACCCAGTGTTACCCACTTTTGTCTGAATATTTATTTATACAGTGTGATATGCTGGCAAATTAACAAGTGCCTCTCTGTTAACAACAACAACAAAAACCTCTGATTTGTAGTGTTTGCCAATTTCCTTGATAAATACTTCCACTCAGTTGATTTCAAGCTACTAGAATGATGTCACCAAACATGGACTTGGGAAGAGAAGCTAACAATTAGTTCTTTCAAGCTCATATGAACTTGCTCTAGCATACCACTGTAAAATGCACATATAATTTTAAATGAAATAGAGAAATATTACTTCCTTCCTTGTAACACATTATTTTAAGTTTGTCGATGCTAATGAATATACATCACCGATATAATTTTAAATAGCTCTATATATTCTATTGTACCAATGCATAATTCACTCAACAGAATCCATAAATAATCTTTCTAGATTTTGCTCATATAAACAATGTCATGGGGAACATAACTGAAGATAAATGTATGTAGACAAAGCGAGTTCAAATCTAGGAATCTGACCTTCTCCATCTCTTCCTTAAACACTTGGGACAGCTCCCCTTGGAGCACCTACAAAGCCCAACTCCTTCACAGGGTGTTTAGTGCCATTCAGGCTGCTGTGAATCTCTCAAAACTGCAAGCCGGGAATTTAAATTTATAGCCTGTGGGCTCCATTTTCTCCCCAATCACCATGAATCACTCCATTTTCTCCACACAGGCCATGCCTCACATATTTGAGTATTGTCTCTCCCTTCTCTGAAACTCCATTCTCTTCCTCACCATCCCCTGCTAATTGTTCAAGACATTTCTTGAGCAGTTGTATTTTCCCTGGGCTTCCCAGCATTGCATACCCACCTCTGTTATGGCACCTAAACAAATGTCTATGACCTAAAGCTATGTAGATCTGTCTATGACCTAAATCTATGTAGATCTGTCTATTCAAAAGGACTCTGACCCCCTTGAAGATAGGACAGGAACTGAGCCTTCCTCATCTTTGTGTGCATAGTAACTTGTATTAGGCCTGGAGCAAAGCTGGGTTTAGTAAATGATTGTTGAATAAAACCCTTTATATACTTTTCCATCTCCTCTGCAGCATTTACTTTCTAATAAGGAACATGGAACCATCCTTGACAGAATTGGAACACATGTCCAAGGAAGAGGAGATCTTTACAGCCAGCTCCTGAGTGTGGCAATAACTTGCCCAGGGCCAGTCTCCAGAAGGTTCTCCTAGAGCCACTGTATATACCCTAGCCTTCTAAAGGCTCCTGACTCCTCTGGACAAGGCAATCCAACCCAGAGGGCAGAGTCGACTTTTCTAAATCCAAGGGCTTTTCCAGTAATAATGTAAGTGTAGGCTACTTTTCACAAAGTTCTACATGCAGTGAAAATGAGAGCCACGGCTAACATTGAATAGGGCCTACTATGTGGCAGGCACTGCAATCAGGAATTTACACTTAATTTTCACTTTTTGTTTCATTCTGACAGTAATTTGATGAGGTATTCACTAGTATTAGCCCCACTGTAGAGACCAAGAAGTTAAGTCAGGCTTAAATGGGTAAAGTTATCTAATAAAGGTTATACAACCTATAAACTGCTCTGCCTCTCAGTAGCCTGGCGATCCTTCAATTCTTTAAAGGCAGAGCAGGGACAGCTGTCAAGAGACGAGCTCAGCAGGATAAATGACATGGTGAAGGCCACATAGCTAGGTAAGGAGACCAACCATCCCGTTTGCCCAGAACTATTGCAATTTTAAAATGGAATGTCCTGTGTCCTGAGCAACCCATCAGACCTAAGCAAACCAGGGTGGTTGGTCAGCCTCTGAAAGAGTAGAAACCAGGGCCTCTGACTCCTAGCACAGGGCTCTTTCCACCACAAACTGTACTTTCTCTCTTCATAATGGGAGATGAAGTCATTAGGATGTACTTGCTCATTTTTCCTGGGCCCTTAGTGAAACAGGCATTGCAGAATCTGTTCTGAACATCAATCACTTAAGTTCTCAAGAAAAGACAGACCCCAGCTGGAACTGTTCTTCCTAGTACACTCCAGTGATGAAATGCCCAGTTTCTCCCCTGCCTCCTTCCCCACTCAGCACACCTGGACTCCTGCCACTCATCTGTAGAATGTGCCTTGTGCCATCTGGCCCAGTATCTTGCATCCTGTCAACAGGGATGTTAAACAGGCAAGATGAAAGGACATAACTCCCAGGAACACTGCTCAGCTCCTAGCCCCAGTTTGGAAAGTCAGAACGATTACTCATTAGGTAGCTACAAGGAGAGCAAAATGACTTGTTATTACCTGGCTGTCAGTTGGTGCCTGGAGCAGTCTTTGCTACTTCTTGTTTTAACAAGTCTTCTGGGGGAGGATTCTAGGACTTTCAAATTAAGGAGGATATAGGCTATAGTATCCCATGAGGCTACTGGGGAATTTTTGTGGCTTAGAAATGCGATGACAGCTGTGGTCAGGTCTGTGGTTCTGCCAGCAGCCATGCGTCCTCTATGTGAAAGTGGCAGAGGGCAGAGGGGAAAAGGGACAAAAAATGTCCATTCCCCATAGCCCAGTAAATCTACTTCTAAAAATTCTAACTAAATAACAAGAAATGAGCTAAATAATATTATATATGATTGTTAAAGAATTTGTATAATGAAAAAATTTAAAGCCTAAGTAGTTTAAAATATACATAGATCTACACAGTAAAATTTTGCAGTCTTATGAGTCATGCTTCCAAAGGAAACTGAATGATATAAGAAAAGCTTACTATGTAATACTGAGTATAAAAGTAGTATGTAATACTGTATTCAGTATGCTTCCAATGTCATTAAATTATATATGTGTGCATATGTGTATGTATATCTGTATATTATATACATAATTATAACAGAATGTTTAAAGGTGGTGAGATTATCAATAATTTTAAGTTTTTTTCTTTATATTTCCCTTCCTTTCTCAAAGTCCCCACACTGAGCTTATATTACTGTCTACTCAAGGTGACTCTGGGTGGTGAACACATATTGTAACACATGGACGAAGTACTGTGAAATTGTACACTTGGAACCTATGTAACTTTTACTAACCAATGTGACCCTATTACATTTAACATTAAAAACAAAAGAAGTAGTGGGATCCACAAATACCCTCCCTGTCCACAGAGGTTTGCTTGCTCTCTGGACTGGGAGAAATGACCCCCTGGGGACACCAGGCACAACTACAGAAAGAGGGCAGAGGTCTGGACACAGGCACCAGGTGTGAGCATTTGCATCCTAAATGCCAAAACAAGACCTTCAACCTTCTCTACGGGTTTCCAATAAACACTTAGACATCAATGTCATTTGCATTGTCACATAATATAAACACTGGCTACTGACTTGAACAAAATTAAAATGCAACACTATTGGAAGAGTAAAAGAAAAAGAAAGACACATCTTGGCATAGATGAGGACAGTCCAGAAAATATCCAGCCACAGAAGCCTTATTTTTCACATTACATGGCTGGATACTTTCTGAAGAGCCCTCGTTTAGTAGCATGGGGGTGGGGAGGATGGGGAGGCTATTGGAGCATGAAGGAATCCTTTCCCCACCTACCATAATATAGCCACCAGGCCTAAAGCTGAAAGTAGCAGACTGGGAGGATTTTTCAGGGGGATTTGAACAGCTCAGGAGGGAAGGCTTAAAGATGCTGACATCGAGGTTCTCCAACAAAATAGCCCATCCACACCCTACAGTGAAGCTCACAACTGGCAAGCCCCAACGGCAGGCTCAGAGCTTCCAGACAGCATCTGAGCACTCCTCTTAATAAAAGCAGAAGGTAGAGTTCACAAGCATTTGAGAAAAGCCTCTAACGTGAAAGATGGAAATTAAATCAAACAGGATAAATGCAACCTAACAGGGATTATACAAGAAAAACATTTTATATTCAAAATATATTTAATATCCTGGGAGATATAAAAGAAGATATAGTGCATCTGTCAGGAAAAAAAAAAACCCCAAACTACCGTATAGTATTTTAGAAAAGAACACAAGTAAAACAGGACTGGTGAAATTAAAAATATTACAGAAATGGAAAAAGTCATCAAAGGGTTATAAGATAAAGAGATAGAAAATAGCACAGGATAGATAAGGAAAATAAATGATGAGTCCAGTGGACAGAATATGCAAATAATAAAGAGTTCCAGAAAGAAAAAATAACACACACACAGAGGAGAAAGAAATGAACCATAAAATAATTCAAAGAAATATCTCTAAACTGAAAGACTTGAATTTCCAGATTAAAGGGTTCTATATAGCAATATAGATAAACTCAAAAGTCACAGTGTCATGAAATTTTAGAACACAGAGGACAAAGACGCAATCAAATAAACTTCCAGAGACTAAAAAATAAAACAGATCCCATTTGAAAGATTGATTCTGAATGGCTTTCAACTTCTCCATAGCAATGCCAGCAGCTAGAAAATCATAGAGTGATGTCTTAAAATATCTGAAGAGAAATGAAACAACCTAGAATTCTATACTGAGAAACGACTAATCAAACATGAAAGTAAAATAATGGCTCTGTCAGATACACAAGGTCTCAACTGTTTTATCTCCCTGTACTCCTTCTCAGGAAGCTGCCTGCAGCTGTGCTCCACCAGTATCTGTGGGACACTGAAGTGAGGGGTCTAACAGGACGCCAGAGGGTAACCCATTCATCCAGAGCAGAGCAGGGCACAGGGGTCCAGGAGAGGTTTCTTAAAGACGAGATTGGCAGCAGAGATGAGGCATCTGATATGTGGAGAAAACAGACAGCTGGCAGAAAGTTTGGGGTGGAAACAGTGATAAATTCATAGGAAACTAAACTAATATAAAAGGATATAATGCAATCTAAATGTAAAAAGAAGGCAAAACCAAACCAAAATAAAACCTCTAGGGAAAATAAAAGTGTGCATAAAAGGAAGAGTAAGTGCTTAGACATCAATGTCATTTGCATTGCCGTATAATATACACACTGCCTACTGACTTAATCAAAATTAACATGTAACACTACCCGGAGAGTGGAGGGAACAGAAAGGCACATCTTGGCATAAACAAGGGCTGTCCAGAAAAAATCCAGCCATAAAGACCTCTATTTTTCATACTACATGGCTGGATACTTTCCGGACAGCCCTCGTATAGTAGAATGGGGGTGGGGAGGATGGTAAGGCTATTGGAACATGAAAGAGTTCATTCCTCACTTACCATAATAGGAAGTCAAGTTTATATGCCACCTATAAGTGAAGTCATACGCTTCTTGATTTTTTTTTAGTCTGACTTATTTCGCTTAATATGATAGTTTCAAGGTCCATGCATGTTGTCATAAATGGCTGTATTTCATCTTTTCTTATCACTGAGTAGTAAATAGATTGTGTTTAAACCCCCAAATCAAGAAATAACAACATAACCATGTTATTTAGAGATATAGAGCTGAATGCCCCCCTAAATCAGCTAAATGAGTTGAAGACAGTCTCTGGTGAGAGAAAATGGAATGTAAGGAACAGTAAACTGCTGTGTTTCATGGGAAGTCTTATATACTAATTTTTTTTTTAACGACAGGCATGTATAAAATTTGATAAAATATTAGAACGTTGAAAAAAAAAGAATGAATCTCAATTCTTCAAGTGCCCTTTACTCTTACGAATTATAACAGAGTTTTCCTACCCAATCTCATGCTGAAAGCAGAGGACTGGCTTACACACAACATGAGGACTGTGGCTCAGACTTAGTGGGAAAACTTCTTTCTCCTCAGAGCACTAGGAAAATGGGACTCACATAACAGTGAACTGGAGTTCCAACTCACATTTTGTTTCAGGTTTGTCTTACTTGTTAACGTAAACAAAAACATCAACCAGCATTCATGTTGAAACTACACTGGTTTGTGAAATCACAACCATATATTAGCTACAAATAAGAACGTGGGCAAAAGAAACAAGAAAAGCACTCTGTGAGAATAAATTTAGATTTACAAAGAAAATAAATATTTTATTATTATTTGTAAATTGTGCACTACATATCTTTCTTTTTTTTTAATTGTTAAATTTAATGGGGTGACATTGATCAGCAACAATTAGACAGTTTCCAGATGTAGATCAGTAACATTTACATTAAATGTTTCTGTGGGTAGGGGGGAGGATACACACATACTTTGTGCTTCCCAGAGCACCCCTTATTAAACATTTACCAGCACACCCCTGAATCCACAGCTATTGCTCAGGAGTGAGAAATACTCTCCCCTTGGGAGGGTCTCAGCCCTGAATTCACCAATTAGCAACTTGGTGAGTTCCCCCAAAGGGTGCTGGTGTTGATGTCTGTAGAGGGCAAAACTCACCACATAACATGGGTTGCTTTGGCATAAAATTAAGAACTGTTGATAACTGAGTCATTATCTTTCAAAGAAATACAAGTAAAACATTCATCCATGGTGGGGACAGATGGTAGAACTGACAACTGAACTATTTATTATAGGGGTGTCCAAACTTTTGGCTTCCCTGAACCATATTGGGAAAAGAATCATCTTGGATCACACATAAAATACATTAACACTAACGATAGCTGATGAGCTAAAAAATAAAAAAATTACAAAAGAACAAAAATCTCATAATGTTTTAAGAAAGTTTACAAGTTGTGTTGGGACGCATTGAAAGCCGTCCTGGGCCGCATGCGGCCCGCGGGCCACTGGTTAGACAAACTCGCTTCATTTTGGGCTGGATTAGTTTCATGAATTTCCTCATTCTAGTCTTTTTTAAAGTATCATAAAAATAGGACTTCAAAGGAAGAGATTAATTTAAAATCCTGAAGGGAACAAGGAAAAAGAAGAGGATCTGTGAAGACTACTTTAATAATGAAGACTTCTTTAAAGAGAAGTCTGCTTTAAAGATCTGAGAACTAGGATGGCACCAGATATAAAAAAATCTTAGGAAAAAATATAATCTAGTAGGATAATAGCCAACTGAGAGCTAATCCTGTTGAGAAAAATGTCTAAAAGATATAAATAAGGCATCAATGCACAGCGGTCGCTGAGGTGACACACCTCTAGTGAATGCCACCTCCTAAAATGGCCCAGGTAAGGTTTATGATGTATAAACAGGATGCTTAATTAGTGTTCATTAAGTTTGAACAAACGGCTGTCAGCTGATTTTCTCCCCCTGTTGCTCTGAAACTCCCTGACTGATTTATTTCTGACTGGCAGGAACGCTCAGCTCTGAGGCAACTTAATCTCAATCCCTTTCAGACATCTGCAGACACATACTCTGAATAAACAAGAATCAACTGTCAGGTTGAGAGTTTGACGTTCTCTTGTGCCCTGGCTTCTCATCTCCATACCTATTCACTTCATAACCCAGGTTACTGAGTGCTCTTACATCAATTTTGAGACTCTACAATCCAATGACAAGGGCAAAGCTGGCAGAATGCCCATTTCCCTGATGATGAAACCAGAATTCCCAAAGGTTAATGCTTTAACTGAGGTCCCAGGGCAGAATCCAACCTAGGACTCATTCAATTATTTTGGATTCTAGCTCTTTCCATAAAATGCTGACCTTTGGACTCTTAGATGGGCCTGGGCAGTAAAAATAGAATGCTACACATCTGAGAAATTTCTTCCAACAGAATGCAAAAGTTACTACTCCATGAACCAGCAAAGTATACAAACTGGAGATAGCAATTAAACAGTTTCAGTTGTTTATATATGGCCTGTCTTTGAAAATAAATGACAAAATTATACTCCCCAAAAAAGTCATAAATGGAACAAACTTCACCAACAAGTTATCAAAAAGATTTCAAAATTTTGACTTGAGAATGGGTTAATTTAAATTTACATAGTTTGTCATTTTATAATTGAAAGAAGAGATTTCTTCCTGGATGTATTAACCTGTATGTTCATATCAACAGACAAATAGGTGAAGACAAAAAAAAAACAAAGAAAGCCAGATTGAAGATTCAGAACATGGCACACACACACACAGAAAATATTTATTTTAATCATTGAAAGTGTCAACAAGCACAAGGCCACTTTTGACTAAAAGATAACCCAAAATATAACATAATGCTTGAGTCATAAACTAGATGGGGATTAGGATAAAAGGACCTTTAAAATTCCTTATGCTCAGGTCTTAATTAACTCTGAGAAAAACCATTCTCTAACTTGTAACTTAAGGTACTGTTTCACTGAAGCTGACTATTTCTGTTACCAAAACACTTGACCTAAAGGAAAGTGACAGAGTCTTATTAGTTTGCTAACCAAAGGAACTAGAGATAGTCATGCCACTAGAAGAAAAGGAAACCCCTCCTAAGGAACTGAAAACCACATGGAGGGAAGAGATGCAGAACTGAAAAGTTATACCTCTTGCTCATACTTGGAAACCTGTCCCACCATGTAGGATGCGAATAGTAATCTCTCTCCCCTGCTAAAAAGCTAAAGCAGAGGGGAAAAAGAGGAGGGAGCGAGGAGGGGGAGGAGGAGGGGGAAGAGAAGGAGGAGAAGAAGAAGAAGAGGGGTTCCATATACCTTTAGCAGATGATAGCACAGTGGTTAATAGCTTAGCTCTTCTAGAAAGACTTCTTTGGGTTCAAATCCCTGCTTCCCCACTTACTGGGTGACCTTGAGACAGCTATCTGTAAAATGGGCACAATCATAGTACTGACACATAGGCTATTGTAGAATTAATTAATTAATTTAAGTATAGGTATTTTCTTAGCCTCCTGGCTAGAATGTAGTAACCACCCAATGAATGTTAAAATGAGCAATGATTGTAGCCCAAAGTTTTAGTGAGAAAGTACTGCACTGAAGGGAAACCTTGAAGGTTACAGCAAGAAAAGTCTTGGCATCATGGGATGTTTAACAAATTCTTGATCCAGTTGAAAAGTCACATGATCATTCAAAGACCAGAAAACTCTCAGGTCTAATAGAGTAACACATGTACAGCAAGTAGAGAGGGATATTTTCTAGTTTCCACTTCTGAAGCAGTGAATCATGTGATTGATGATTATCACAAATCCTTCACTGAACTAGATATACGTTGATCATCTTGCCAGGCATTGTGCGAGGTACAGTGCAAAACTTAATTACACTCATCACTTCCTTGAAGAAGCATGAAAATATATATCCCTTAGCTATAACTTTTAAAAAAATGAAGTTTTGGAAAAGACAGCTTACTGCTAAGCAAGACTTTGTAATAAGTAAGCTGGCTCTTTAAGCATGGGCAAGAAGGATGTTCATCAAAAACTGACTGACAAATCAAAAGCAGCCAAGATTCTTACCCTTCCTGCTCAGTCCTTCCAATCTCAGCCTTGACTCGGTGTTAAGTGAGAAGCAGACAAGAGGCTAAGGATGGCCTTTCAGAGGGCAGCTTCTCCCTCTCCCTCCTGGCTATGCTGACCTTCTGAATGGATCTGTCAGGGATCCATTCCTTGGGGTAAGCGTCCCGTGCGTCTGTCAGAGAGCCAATGTGTCCCTCTGATCCTTGTCAAGCATGTAGTAAAATGCTGGTAGTTCAATGACTAGTTGGATTATTTCAAGCCTGAATTGGGTTTGCTTTTCATAAGTATCCAGATACTAAGATGTGAATAAACTCAAAACAGGCCCTAGTTTGTATCAAGCCTTGGAAACTGACATTTTCATGATGTCTTCAGGGCACCAGACATGCCAAGGTGGACCTAGGATTCCTTGTGACCTGAGAAGAAGCACCTCTCCAGGTGGAACCCTAAAAACCAGGTCCTGGCCCCTGATCTATTATTAGCTGGCTCTGAATAAGGACCTGTCAGGAATGAGTCTTCTCAGATTGCAGCGGGCAGGGTCTGGTGCCCCAGTGATGAGCTTGGGGTACCAGCAAAGCTGGAGCTCACACACTGAAGTCACATTTGCTACTTTAAAGCACAGGTCAAAATATTCATCAAGGGAAAAATTAGAATTTCATTAGACTTTTTATACATGTTTTAGTTTACTGCTATTTTAAATTCTCCAGCAGGAGTAGAAAAATGGGTACACCATAAAGTTCCTAGGGACCAGGGTCTCTTTAAGTCATCACCCACCTAGAAGTGGGCACCTGTGAGGTCACTGGCAACCTGTTTGTGGGGGAAGAGAAAGAGATGTCAAGAAAGTCTGTGCCCATTGGTACACCTAAAGTTGCCTCAGAGGCCCCTTAAACTATCCTCAATTTTGGGTTCTTTTTGGTGTTCTGTTGGTTGTTTTCAGCTACCTCATTTTTAAATTGTTCATTCAGTCTCTGCTTCATCTAATCTGCTGTTGATTCCCTCTAATGTATGGTTTATTTCAGTTATTGTAATCTTTATTTCTGACTGGTTCGTTTTTATGTTTTCTATATCCATTTGTACTTTTCCTATTGCTTTGTTGAAGTTCTTCCTAAAATCATTGAGCACCCTTATAACCAGTGTTTTGAACTCTATGTCTGGTAGATTGTTTGTCTCCATTTTTTTAGTTCTTTTTCTGGAGTTTTGATGGTTGCTAGATGGGAGAAGGATAGGAGATGAGTGAAAAGGAGGAAGGGATTAAGAAGTAGAAATTGGTCGTTACCAAACAGTCGTGGGGATGTAAAGAAACATAATCAATAACATTGTAATAACTATGTATGATGTCACATGGGCACTAGATTTATTACGGGGATAACTTCATAAGGTATATAAATGTCCAGTCCCTATGTTATACACCTGAAACTAATACAATATTGTATGTCAATTGTAATTTAAAAAATTATTTAAAGTAATAAAGAAAATCTGTGCCCACTCAGACCTCTTGTTGCACTCTCTCAAGCCACCATCTACCCCTTTGCCTACTGTTGGGTTCCTTGGTCCTTCTGCCATGGAGACCCCAGAGTCAGAAAGCCATGCTGCAAATTCCTGCAGGCTTGCTTCCCTTCTGCTCCCCACATGTCCATTTTCTTAAGACAATATGCCTCCGAGGGATAGTTATTAAAAGTATCAGATGAGGGAGCTGACTGTGGCTGTTTTCTCTAACAGGCCTACAGGCCACCTGGGGCTCTAACGTACAGATCCTGACTCAGCACGTCTAGACTGAATTCTGAGACTCTGCATGAGACCAAGCATCCAGATGCTGACATCTCTGGTCCTCGGGCCACGACAATGTAGGAAGGGACTAGAGGCACTTTCAGCTCTGAGTTCTCCAAGCCTGTGAGTCAGAACCATCCCAGCCAGAAGTTCCCAGAACAACATAGTCTCAGGGGTCATTCCTACAAGCTGCTTGCTCTCCGTGCTGTCCCCACACAGCAGCCAGTCTTCCACCTGGTCAAAACAATGAAGCTGAGATGTGGAAAGACTCCAGGGGCAGGTGGACACCTCAGCTCCAGGCAGGTGCTACTGCTAAAGAAGCTCACAAACCTGCCAGAATGAGTACAGTGCGTCTTCAATAGTTCCCGTTATCCTCCCCAGTGGAGTCCTCTGGAAAGAATAGAAGGTCTAGAAGAAACCCCCTAAATCATTTGCATTCACCATGCAGGAAATACAAACACATTAGGATGCTCTCCACAGTCCTTGGTGTCAGGGGGCAGAGCTAATCACCTACCTCACAGTGAATCAGCTCAGGTTGGTAGCAGTACTTTAGTCTCCCTTAAGCATCGCTCTGGACTCATGCATGGGGATAAAAGACAAAAAACACTCTCAAACAAATAAAGAATGCTTTGTGTGGTTAGGCAAGGATCACAGGAAGAGCCACAGTCACTGAGCAAACCTTGGCTCAAACGCCACACTTGGAGAAGATGTCTTCCCACCAGAGTAAGAACAGACCAGAATGACAATACCATGTGCATGCCTAGACAACTCCGTTCTGCTGGCCTTGCAGATCCCAGACTGTGTGCATGCATGCGCGTGTGTGTGCATGCGCATGTGTGCACGTATGTGTGTGTGTTGGGAGGGCAACAGGAGCAAGGCAGGCAGGAAGAGGTAAACACAACAATTTTCTCTCTGTAAAATGGCTACCATCTTCTTTAGATCCACCTTTCTATGCCACTTGACAGTAACTCAACTACCTTTTCTCCACTTCCCTAGAAAAGATAACACTAAAACTCTGTCACATTTCAAAAATGTAACAGATTTGAATGGGAAATGGAGTCCACTCTTCATGAGGTATGAGGAGAGGTTAGGGTTATGATCTCGGCACTCCCTCCATTCCCTGAATGTCCTGCCACAGGTTTTCCCTGTAATGGATCCACTGGGCTCCCAGGAAGGGCCAAGCGGAGAAGATTAACCCCTAGAGCCTTAGCGAGTCCAATTTTGGAGCTCTGTGTGTCCCGAGACCCTGCTGCATCCTGTCCTCACATTCTCTCTATAGCAGGGAGGCTTAGCATAGACTCAGTGCCCACCATGACAGTGGGGCAGGGCAGCTTCTCTCCTGACACCTGCCACACTTCTTTGGCAATGGCTGGTAGATAGGGATCAAAGACAGCCTCACTGGCCATTAGTCAGGTCTCTAGGTCCTAATTCAAGCCACGGCTCTCCGCCCACCAGCGCCATGCACTCCTGACGTGAATCCACACAATTCTATCTGCAGATTGCTTGGAGGGTGTTCAGAATGGCCACCCGGACATTAAATTCTGCAAGAAGCTCTCCAAGGAGGCCTGTCCATAGTTGTGCAGATAATACATCATGTGCTAAATCACTTAGAGAAGTGATTTAGAGTAACAACCCAGTTATTAGAGTAAAGAAGGCTTAATTGCCAAATACTGGGCTTTAAAAACCAATCAGGTTTAGAAGGTAACTTTAATGAGACAGGATAATCAGATAAACAGTATAAAAAGCTTAGTGTTTGAACAGCATGTATCTCCCTGGGCCTTTATTCTCCTATGACGCAGAATGAAGACAGAGATTACTCCTCTGCTACCCACTTTGGGACAATTATCAGCAAAAGGGACACGCGTATTATTTCACTTACACCCAGAAAAAGTCTTTCATTTATGGAGATTTTGGAAAAGAGCCCTTGATCTCATGAATGCTGAGAACCAAATAACCAGGATCAATTGTGGATCAAGCATCCTAGGGCCGAAAACAATGGGTATTGACCTGCAGACAATACTGTCCACACAGTGCATTCATCTTTAGAAGAAAAAAAAACATTGAGACATGTCACAGCCATTTTCAACTCAGGCATTTCAACAATGTTCAGGATGTTGGTACCCTTCTGTCTTACGTGGAATTGAGACCGCCAGGTGACAGAATCCTTACTTTCCTTCTCTTCCACAAACACAAAGGCCTGAAGGACATAAATTCCCCCGGTGAGTTTCACCCACTGGACCAGCTTTGAGCTGCACAAGTGTGGGCCTCCCACTCACTTGAGTATTTTTAGACCTGGGCATAGAACAAAACCGAACATTTCACAAAGGAAAGGGATGCAAAATGCTTAGAGCTGGTTTCCAAAGGGCAAAACTTATTTTAAAAGACTATCGATCTGGCCTAACTGTAACATGACAGGGTCACCTGGGGTCAGGAGCATGCAAAAGGGAGCCAGGTGGGGAAAGCGAGTCCCTGGACACTCACAGGAGGTCTGAGCAGCTCCCTCTGCTGAAGGTGATGGGCCACGTAGCACAGCCTGTGCCTAATAGGTGGGACCAAATGACAGGAAGAGCTGGTGTTGCTGAGGAAGGTGATGCTGACAAAAGGCTCTCCAAATATCGCCAGCATCCTTTCTGTTGACTAAGCTTAGACCTTATCATCGTATGAAAGCCTAAGTTCTAATTTTTAAGATCTGTTTCTCGCCTGCTCAACAAAATGGTTTTGGATAACTTTCTGGATGCTTAAGTATAGTCGTAAGAGCAGGCCAAGTAGGAACTGACTGAAAATATGCCAAGGCAGCCAAATATCATCTTTAGGAAAGTTGGAACTACCCCAAGCTCTATTCCTCCCATTCACTCTTTCTTATAACAACTGTTTTTGGCACACCTACTATGTGTCCGGCCACTGCTAAGAAGGAAGGGAACAGAAACACTTCAGACACCGCTGCCATGGAGTTCCAGGTGTAATGAAGGAGACACTTACACACAGATATTCCAACCACAGCCACCTGCTTCTGAGGCTCAGGGCAAACGCAGCAGCTTGTTTCAGAAAACACCATCTTTGCTTTCCATCCCACCCTTTGCCTTGAACTGTACCCTTTGCCTTGAACTGTACCCCAGCATTTAAGTTTTTGCACAAATCATGTGTTCCAGTGACAAGTGGAAATGACTCTCTGGGCTTCTCCCAAGCTTACTGATAGTTCCAGCACTTCAGTTTCTCCACCCTCCCTATGGGCTTTCCAGGTCAGAAATTGGGCTCCCGACCTCCAATGTGAAGAGAGAGCATGCCCACGATCACACAGATAACATTCTAGGCATGCTTTTCAGACACAGGTCACCGGCAAAGAGATGTGAAACCATTGTAATACATAAAGCAAACAAATTATCTCTCCCATATACAATGCCACTACCTACTTATGATGGGTGATGAGCTGTATTGAGTGTGTTCCTTCTCATCTCCCACGCCTGCGACCAAAAGGTTGTAAGTCATAATAAATACTGGACCCAGCCAGGTTTCTAATGGGCTTTTCCCTCTATCTCCTGTCTTTTTTATCTCTGATCTCACTTTACAAAATAGCCTTACAGGGCTTTTGGGTTTGTGAAATGCCCACAGAAGATTCCTTCTCGCCAAGAAGCTGATGAACTTATAGATAGGTCCATGGGCTGAACTGGGTACATGCTTCAAATGCCCAGAAATAAGGTAAGGGTTGAAACAGACACATGAAATGAAGTGGAACAGAGTGACAGTTGAAGATAATAACCGATGAGCTATTCATTCCAAACATTTCCTCTTACCTATTGAAAATCCCTATTCCTCATTCACTGTTTAAGGAGAGGGTGACAATAGTAGAAAAAAACAGAAGTGGTTGAAATTTAAGAGCCAAAGCTTTTGTGTTACAAGAGTCTCAGCTTTGCAAGAACCTAAGGACCTGAAGGGCTAGAGCAGGGGTTCCCAAGCTTTTTATACCCTAGGGCACATTCTAAAATATCGGTAGGGTGGCGGGCACCAGCTATTTCTGAGGATATTTAATATTGAACAAGAATAAAAAAAAATAAACAAAAATAATTTTAAAATAATAAATTGTACAAATTATATACACACAAACATATATACAAAACATAATACAAAGTAAATAAAAAACACACGTATAATAAAATCATTTAAAGAAACATAAAAGAAAACATAAAAAAAACCAATCTGTCAGTGTGATCTTTGGCATTGCATTTCATTGGCCAGTGCCTCGTAATTAGGAGAGTATGACAACAACCCTGTTAGCAAACAATTATTAAGATGCTCATCGGTAAGTCGAGATCTATATCGTGATTTTATTAAATTCATGTTTGAAAACAAAGATTCGCATAAATACATTGACCCGAAAAACGATTTGATTTTATATGCTGCTTTTTTAAAAAATGGGAAACTTTCTTTGTCGACTATGTTCCATAAGTCCTCTGATATTAAGGATGTTAACAAAATATCGTTCTTAAAGTTCAAAATTTCTAACTCTAGTTCTTCTGCTTTCCCCTGAACAAGGTCTGCAATACATGCGGCTAGTTCTATTACATTTATTTGGCAAGTAAAAGGATTGATACAGAAGGAGACAATTGGCTCGATATTTGTAAACTGCAGAAATCTCTCTTCAAACTGTTTTTGAAGCACTTGCAGGGTC
>PVKE010018894.1:0-29055 GCA_004027555.1 Craseonycteris thonglongyai
GAATGAACTATTTCTGGCAACCTTTATTCAGGCAGCATAGTTTGAAGTTTATGTTTCTGAACACACATTCCTGTTTGGATAGGATTTGAAAGATTGTACAGAAATGTTCTCAAACCTAAAATTTATTGCATCTGTCCCTCCACAAATGTCTTTAATTACCAATAATAATGTATTTAATACAGTGATATTTGAGAATCAATAATTTGTACAATGTCCTCTTTTTCTGAGGTTACCGGTATTTGCTTTCCATTAAGGTTATAAACGACCAGTACCAGTAAGTTTCCAACATAAATGTATGTTCCATTCTAAATTCCTAATAACAAGAAAATAAATGTTCTTCAGACAGAAACTGACTCTTAAATTTTCTGTCAGGACGCATTTTAAGCTTTAATATCTGATGTCATTGCACCCTTTTAGAATTACATAAACTTGCACAGCAATAGAGAAAGTGACTTCTGGCCTTGTTTGCTTTGACCTGGGGCAGGCGTCTCTTCCCTTCCATTCTTTTGCTGGAAAGGGAGGCTCTAGTCAGTTTATAAATGTGGCATGGTCCCAGTGAGAACCTGAAAGGATTTTTTTGAAAATAAAAATGCACCCCACAAGTTAAAAGGGAATTAGATCGCATAATCACTTGTGTTTAGGGTCTTACTTGACACTACTGGCTTGTTTGATTAGGTACCTATATGTACCCAGCACCACACTGGACTAGACTGGACACAAGGAAATTTTTTTAACCAGGAATAAAACCCAAGTCCTGATTCAGACAAACCCACTCTCCCCTCTGTCATCCTCAGGATTGCCTTGAAATTCCTCAAATCAAAATGAATCAATGCGTGTACTCCACAAGCACCTTTGTATTGTAGGAAGTAAACCAGCAAGGTGACTTGCACAGAGGTGGGTCTCAGGGATGGGGTTCCAGGCCCTGAAGAATATGGTTGGACCACAAGCCTGGAGAAAGTGGGGTCCCAGGTAGGAAACCTCAGGGCCTCAGGAGCCACAAGGACAGGACAAACACCGCTTGTTGTAATGTAAGCCAAGTGAGAGCATGGTGCCAAAGATCAAGGCACACAAGCGCTGCCTGGAGAGAGATCTGCGAATGGGCCTGAGTGGGATCAGACTTATGCCTGGGGCCCTCAGTGTCCAGCCTCAGGATCCTTAACTTCCTCCACCCAGGGGCAGAATTAGCCCCAGAGGCTGAAGCTGGAAATGGGGCAGGACTGACAATGTTGGAAATATAGCAAATAACCATAGTACAAAGTAGTCACCTGCCGAATACTGTTTTCCTCTGAAGCATACCTAGGACTTGTCCAGGGAGAAGGGATTGGAAGTGTGTATGCTCATCTCCCTTCCCACATGAGTCGAGTGCCGAGGTCCCATAGCAGAGAGTACGGTTTTTATAGTCAAGTGTTTGTGTTAGTGAAATGCCAGCAGTCAGGGGCTTATGTTGATAGCCCGTTAAATGCCTTGCACATTCTTAACTCTTTACATTCAAAGGCTTCCTCCTTAAATCCCTGTTCCAGTTTGACTGCGGGCCCAGTGCTGGCACATGGCCAGGCAGCATTTCAGAAGCAGAGCATTCTGGAGGGCAGGAGGCTGCCTTCAAAAGGAAGGCAGGGGCTAGTTTAGTTGTCCAGGTCACAGGAGCACAAGCACATCATCTTCAGGCTCATCCTGCTGTTTGATCCTAGAGGAAGAAGTGTGAGCTTCCATGCTTGCTTCTGTTGTGTTTATTTTGTTGCCCCTGGACTTGCTTTGTTTCAGGTGAAAATTCACGCAGGCCCCAAGTTCGCCTCCTATCTGACCTTCAGCCCCTCTGAAGTGAAATCCCTCCGAACTGAGTATGGTGACCTGGAATTATGCATTGAAGTGGTGGACAGTGTCCAGGAGGCCATTGACCACATCCACAAGTACGGCAGCTCCCACACAGATGTCATTGTCACAGAGAATGGTCAGTGTGCAAATGCTTCAGGCAAGCACATGGTGTTTGCTTTTTCTGCCTTTATCTCTGAGGTGGTTTCGCACCTCTCAGCCCCTCTTGGCCTGCAGGAAAACATAATCTAAACACAGTAATGCTAATGCCTGATGTTGGTTACATTCACTGGTTAGCTGAGTTTTTCACATCTGGTACCTCATTATATTGGCACAGTGGCCCTATAGTTAGAGGCAGGGAAGAGATAATTAACTCCATGTTAAGGTGACTCCCTCTGTGTTAGAGGTGTTCATACTCCATACAACAGTCTTCCCAGGTTATTGGAATAAACCCATTTTGGAGCTGAGGAAACCAAAGGTCAGGAAGTTAAGCACAGAACCAATCAGTTAAGGGCAGAACCAACTTTCTGCTGTCATTCATTCATTCCACAGGTATATATTACAAGACAAACACTGGAGGCCCAAGGGTAAAGACAGGATGGCTCCTCAAGTTGTTTATAGTCGTTTATGGGGGAATCACAACATTACCAACAATAACAGCTAACATTTGCAGAGTACTTACCATGTGCTTGGCTCTGTAGTAGTGCTCTAAGTTATGTCAGTTCATTTTATCCTCTCCACAACCCTGTGAGCTAGGTAAGATTGTCAGTCCTCTTTGTACTCAGGTGCACAGAGGGTCAGAAACCTGCCCAGGCCACCCAGCTAGTGGTGAGAAGTTGTTCAGACTTAGCCATTCTAGCTTCATGGCTTATACATAGTGGAGACAGGCCATTGCAGCACCAAAGGTATGTCTGCACTGGGAAGTCTCCATTACAACCCAGTGTTTCTCAGGTAAATACTCCTTCTATAGCTGCGGATGATGAAGCTGGTTTACCTTCTTTCTCTTTCAATTTCTCACAGATCTTCATGTTAAGTACACGGGGAAGCTCCTCAGGGGCCTGGACCCTGCCCCAGTCGGTCCCTGCTAAGTGGCTGGAAGCAGGGTATTCTCTGTGTGTCATCCTAACTCAGTTTCTTCTCTTTATGCTGCAGAGAAAACAGCAGAGTTTTTCCTCCAGCACGTAGATAGTGCCTGTGTATTCTGGAACGCCAGCACTCGCTTCTCTGATGGCTACCGCTTCGGACTGGGTAAGAAAGACTCAGATCAGAGGTGACAGAAGTTCCTTGTGAATCACTGTGTGGTCCCAGGAGCATGGTGAAGGTGGAGGAGACCCCTCTCCTTTATGGTCGCAAGCTTGATCCAGATAACAGAGAGAGAGCTATGGGAGGGTGGGTTTATGAGAGAGGATAATGACAGCTCCCATGTGTTGGTAGAGGTCCTGTGCTCTATGCATCTTACATGTTAAGAAGGTAGCTATTCTTAAGTCCATTTGTTAGATGAGGAAACTGAGATTCAAAGAAGTGAAGTGACACTTTTGAATGCCCAAAGTCATGTCAATCAGATCCAGATTTGTTCAAGTCCAAAGCCTGGGTTGCTCCCCACACTGGGCAGACCACATGTCTCCATACACAGGTGTGACAGGTGTACGTGCCAGCATTCCATGAGAGCACTGTCGTGGTAGGCATTTCTTTAGAGACACAGCCAGATTGCCTCAGAGCTAGGAACTCCCCATGAGGATAGGACCTATGCTGGGCCTAAGTGTCAGCATCAAAAACAGACAGGTAAGCCCAGAGGTGCAAGGCTTACTTCTAAAGCAGACGGAAATAAAAAGCTTCAGAAAAGATACCCTTCTCCCCTCTTCCATCATTCATAATAAAATCTCCATCCCCAATAGTATAGGGATTCTTCAGCCTGTCTCTGGTTTTCAGGGCTACCATTATACAAAGCTCCAATAAAGCATTTATGACACATCTGGGAAGTATTTCAACCACTTGAAACATTTTAATCCCTCTGAACTTTTGCATAGATGATCTGCCTAGAGAAATAGTTCTCACTGAGTTGCTAAAGGTTATTACAGGGAATTTTACTGTTATTCTTAGTCATTAGACACTTTATATTTAGTTCCCTGTTTCTATTATGTTGTGGCTTTTATTTAAGTATCACATCCCTTGCACTGGTCTTTGTATTCCATGTTCTTGAAGAACAAGGAGCAGCATCTGTTTAAGGGCTGAGGTGCCCAGCTATCAAGTGAACGTCCAAGAGAGGGGAGAGCAAAAGACCACTCCATTGTCTTTTCATCCCCTGCTCAGAGCAGAAGTTCAAACTCAGCGTTAAATTCCTGTGAATTACAATAATAACAGTGACAAATAATATTTACTGAGCATTCACTCTATTCCCAGCACTGTGTTTAGTGCATCACAGCAGTATCTCACTTAGTTCTACATAATGGACTCCATTAGTTTTCTCATTTTTTTAAACAAAAAAACTGAAGCACGAGAGAGAATTAGGCAGCGTGCCCAGTCACATGGTCTCTATATTATTAAACCAAGTTGCGAGTCTGGTAATCGCACTCCTTGCTGCCACAACCCCATGCTCACCCCTACTCAGGTCTTCGCCTGGGGCGCCTCTCCACCTGCCCTGCCCCTGGCCAGCAGTTTTAGAAAGGCACCTCCTTGGGGAGATGCTCCCTGACCAACTACCCAGTGTGGTTCCCACCCTACCCACACATCCTGTCATAGCACCTTCGCCCTTCCATGTGCTCTCGTTCACCACATGAAATGGTTTGCTGAACTGCTCTTTGGCTGCCTTGGCCATCAGAACAAGCTCCATGAAAACAGGACCTGTATCAGTTATTCACCACTTTATCCCCAGGGCCTGATACATAGTACATGCTCAGTAAAATTGTGGTGAACGAGGGAACCCCGCCTCCACTGTATATGGTCCAGACCTTGATGTCCTCGCATCTAAGCCTGGAGCAAGAGGGATGAGAAATGAACAAAACCCTTTCATGTATTCAGTATCTCTCTAATGCAGGGGTGTCCAACCTTTGGCTTTCCTGGGCTAGATTGGAAGAATTGTCTTGGTCCACACATAAACTACACTAGCACCAACAATAGCTGATTAGCTAAAAAAGAATAATCACAAAAAATCTCATAATGTTTTAAGAAAGTTTACGAATTTGTGTTGGGCCGCATTCAAAGCCAGCCTGGGCCACATGTGGCCTGCAGGTTGGACAAGTGTGATCTAATGAGTGTGTGTTAAGAATTTTGAGGCATACTGAGGACATGTCCCTGACCTTGGGTTTAAAGAATATTTGGGAAGATGAAATATCCATTCTAAACATTATTGTACATCTCAGTAATTGCCCAAGTGTCCAATTATGGCACACAGTCCAGACACTAAACAGGTAACAGAGATAGGTTTAAAGAATATTTGGGGAGATGAAGTATTCATTCTAAACATTATTGTACATCTCAGTAATTGCCCAAATGTCCAATTATGGTACACAGTCCAGACACTAAACAGATAACAGAGATAGCACTTCTAGCCTTGTCAAAATCCAGTGGGGATAAAGTGCAAAAGAGAGGTCCACACATTGTGTTTCATTATAAAAAGGGGGTTCATCATGATTTATACTGACCAGCAAACACATGTACGGGGACAGTACAACTCAAGCTAGCCTGGGAGGATGGGTCAGGAGTGGCAGGGAGCGAGGGCACCAAGTGAAGAGAGTGAGCAGACACGGGCTGGTGGGCGGGCAGGAAGCAGGGGCCGGGAAAAGCCAGAGCTTTACCCATGCTGTTTCACAGGTGCTGAAGTGGGAATCAGCACGTCACGAATCCACGCCCGGGGACCAGTAGGACTCGAGGGACTACTTACTACTAAGTGGCTGCTGCGAGGGCAGGACCACGTGGTCTCTGATTTCTCAGAGCATGGAAGTTTAAAGTACCTTCACGAGAACCTCCCTGTTCCTCAGAGAAACACCAATTGAAAGCATGCGGAGGAGAGCCGGGACTGTTCCTAGAGATCTTCACGGTTAAGCTTGTCTTAAGAATCGCCTGGATTAGCCAAGTCATTTCTCCTGCTTCCTGGAAGGGTCTGTCCATTGGAAAGTACGAGGGCTGTCCAAAAAGTATCCAGCCATGTACCTGTTCTCATGACAACAGCTAGATTTTTTTTTTTCCTGAACAGCCCTGGTACACCTAGATGTTTCTGGGTTCAGATTGGCAGCATTCATCTTGGCCAATGACTTGTATTCCAGTGCCCCCTTTTCTTTTTTTCTTTGTCTAAGTTAGAGAATAATAGCTATGCATAGGGACTGTGCTTTGCACAGTTCAGTACCCTTCACTGATAGAAACAAAGGTGCAGTTTCCCAGAGAAGAGGCAGTGGAAAAATGGTCACTTCTTACCTTTTTATCACCTCAATGAGGTAGTCTCCCTTGGCATTTGGTTGGTACTTGAGTCAGCTGTACCTAATAAGTTTTTCCACATTTTGTTTCTTTCACACTCGTAGGCATCTTTGAAAAGGAAAGATTTGAAATTTAGAAGAGGGGCGGCTCTTTTAGCATTCTTATCAGAAACAGTTACAACAATGAACTGAATCATTTCTCCTGCGAAGATCAACCTTTTATATTTACTTGTGGCATAAATATAAATAAGCATTGTGGATGCTTGCAGCCTCCCCAGATCCAGGAGATTTGGCATTACCCGTGATGTAGTTGGAACTTGGAACTGCAAACAGGTGTAAGTTTCAGGATGAAGTATCTATGGCAATGACACTTGAAATTTTTATATGAATTATTTTGTCATTCTTTCCCTCCAAAACAGAATTAGAGGATTATTTTAATACTTTGGGTTCTTTTCCCCTTTTTGAGAAATAAAGTTCTTATGAAAAGCCTGTGTATAGGATTAAAGTTTTCTCTCTCATTGACTGTTACCCCCTTTTCCCTTTTCCCTTTTCCCTCCCCTGTGACCCTCACAGGCCACTGTTACACATTGTCTTTTCTCCAGAAGCCGGTTGGGAGACAGCCTGGCCCTGCGCCCCAGTGTCAGTGGAAGCAGCACAGTCAGAGCCCCAGGAAGGAAGTGGGACTTGGGGAGAGGAGGTCCCAAGAGCCTAGGACTGAAAGCAGAGCATCGGTCTGAAGTCGAGGGTGTGTACGGCATGAGTGTGCTGTCGTGCCATGTCCACACGGCATCCCCTTGGGCGGCATAGCCACAGCTGACATCCTGAGTTCACTTTGGCTGATCACCCTGCAGCCCCATTACCTCAGGATCCTCAGTTTCATTTACAGCTCTAACCCCTCACCTCCCTGCCTCCCTCCAGCCCCTGCTGTTGGGGTTCCTGGTGCCTGACAGTCTGCAGTTGAAAGAACTTTTGTCTCATGGGGACCCTCTCAAAGAAATAAGCACTCGCTTACATGTTTATCCTCTGAGGATGTTTTATGAGCACAAGAATTACGGTGTTGTGTAAAGCATGTTCCCAGGCTGGTTCCAAGCTTGACCTCTCATCCAAACCCTTACATGGTCTGGCAAGTTACCCTGCCTGCCCTGTCCTCTGATGGGGAATTCTGGCATAGCTTGCCTGAAAAGGCAATAAACCAAGTCCTGCCCGAAACTGTATGGCAAATACCACAATCCTCTCCCGACCAGACAACAAATGCTCCTGGAGTCCAAAATAGAAAGTGACCCAAGAAGGCTGGGGCCCTTGGGGAAGACTGTTGAGGAGGCAGGCCTGGACCTGGGTTCTGAGAAGACATGTAGAGTGAGGAGTGGACAGAGCACTCAGGCAGGGGCCTGGAACAAGCCAACA
This sequence comes from Craseonycteris thonglongyai, assembly GCA_004027555.1. Classification (NCBI taxonomy): domain Eukaryota; kingdom Metazoa; phylum Chordata; class Mammalia; order Chiroptera; family Craseonycteridae; genus Craseonycteris; species Craseonycteris thonglongyai. The sequence continues at coordinate 7,623 of PVKE010018894.1, forward strand.
TCCACAGTACAAGCCTGGAGAGCAGTGAATATGCCAGTTTGGGGCAGAACTTCATGTGAGTAGATGAGAAGGAATGACATCCCAGATGACTGATGGTGTAATCTCAACTGGAGCCCCACTTCTGAGGACAAGAAAGGGAGTGAGGTTTGGTCTGGAAAACAGATAAAGCTCAGCTATCCAACAAGGCTATTTCCCCTACGCAGCCACCTGAGCCCTAGTGCATTTCCACAGAGACGATGGTCCATCCGTGTTCCCTGTTTTTCTACCAAAGGTGAACAGATCTCCCAAAGAGGTCCAAGAGGCAGCCATAGCCTCACAAGTACTCCCCACCCTGGCAGCCTTCCACTGCTTTCCACTGGCTTATCCAAGTTATAGAAAGGGGGCTTTTTCTGAAATCTGTGGTCCTACTCTACTTCCTTTTTCTGGTCCCTAACTCCTGACAACAATCCTGAAGCTCCCACCTCCCTCACTAAGGGGGGAAAAATACTCTGGGATATTAAGTATGATAGCAAATGTTCTCATTTATCAAGCCAAGTTTACTTGGGTTTAGATTCTCTGTTACTTGCAGCCAAAAGTGTCTCCATAGACATACGTTATGGGGGCATTTACAAAATTATCTGGGTAGAAAGATGGGCAGCCAAGCACTAGATTGTAATAGGTGTTATTTGTCTGTTCTGTATCCCTTATTTTATGGAACCATCTCTCCATTTTGCCTTAATTCTGCTCAGTCTTTGTGATTCAGAGGAGGGATGCTGATGTCCCCTGCCTCCCTATTTTCGTAATAATCTTATGGCTTAGACCTGATAAGTCAGAACACTCTGTTCCCCTGCTTACAGTGATTGTTTCAGGGCTGGGCATTTGATTTAAACTTGGCCAAACAGCATGCTGGGGAATCGTATTTTTACCTCGGTTATTAGGAAAAGTAAACTCTTTCTCTGGAGTTACACACTTAAGTCTCAGGGAGGTCTGCAGCCGATAGTATCCATCCTTGCACATGCAGAGAGCCTATGTCAGAAGTAGCCAACACAGAGGAAATGGAGCCAGTGGGTATATAGAGACTACCCACCTGGTTCCATCTGTGCCTGAAATCCATCCCTGGACTCAATTCAATAACTTCCTATTTAGCTTAAGCTAGTTTGAGTTGGATTTCTATTCCTTTCATCTTAGAAGACTCTGGATAATATACCTGGGTCCAAATGTCAGGTCTGCCACTTAAGACTTTGGGCAAGGGTGAGCTTTCGTTTCCTTGGAGGGATTGTCGTCTACATCACAGACAGTAATTTAAATATTTGACACAACACAGGCACACAGCAAGCACTCAATAAGCAGGAAATGGTCACTTGCTGTGGTTTTTCAGATGCACAACTGTGTGTTTGGTGCTGCACTCCACAAGAAACCAGAAGGTTCTTCTGTTCCTCATGAGGCAGTTTCCCTGTTTTTCCAACACAGCATCATCTGGTCACCAGAAGCCCAACCTTGCCCTCCTCATGAGCCGGGAGAAACAGCCCTGAGTCTGATCAAACATTCCGGCACCTGCAGTATGTGGGTGGCTGCTACTGAGAAGGGCGGGAGCGATAGACTACTTTGGGTCTGGGAAAGCGACGGGGAACCCAGGTGCGTGTCATCTCTGCCTGAATGAAGAGAGGTGATCCTAATTTGGTTGAGGGGCCAGGTCTACAGAGGATACGCAAGGTGTGGGAGCAAAGCAAGAGATTTTGGGTTTGTAAATAATTGCTTGTACAGCATAAAATGTATGCAATGTGCATTCCCCTGAATTAGCAACTCATTTTTAAACCTCCAAACAAATGCAAAGATTTTGTGTATTGAAATGAATCCTCTGGAAATCTTGTCTGGCTAAGAGTTTAAATTTGCTAATCAAGTCTCTTTTCTGACTCAGGCAGGTGGTGTTGATGTCATTACTACTTGCATCTGCTTCTCAAATGTACATGGAACAAAATATTTCCGGGTAGTATTTTGTGCCCTGTATGAGTAGTGTCCCTAAAGTAACAATTGTGGAAATGTTTCCGGGTACAAGTATCAGAAACCCCAAATCAGTTTTAACAACAACAAAAAAGTGTATTTACTTACATAACTGAGGAAGTCCACAGGTATAAGTCAGGCATAGTTTGATCAGGGCACTGGCTCCCTTTGTAGTTCTTTGTCAATCAGTGATTTCAAAGTTTGGAATCTCAGAATCATCTGCAAGGCTTACTAAAACATATTTCTGAGTCATTAAATCTGGGCTAGGGGCTGAAAAATTAAATTTCTAATAAGTTTCCAGCTACTGCTGCTTTTGCCACCATCAATCCAAGAACCATACTTTGAGAACCAACAACTCTAGGTGTCTGCCAGCAACGATCAGTAAACACTGTAGGCTGGGTGCTGGGTTGGGATCAAAAATTTTTGTTATCCTCCCACCTCCAGCAAATAGAATTTCCAAGCTCCACTCTTACTAAATTATCCTGAATCAACCAAAATAGTAAATGTCGAAATTGAGTTGAGTTGCATATCACAGGGAATCTGAACAGGCTGGGTGTGAACATGATAGGTGTTCATTTATGTCTTGTGTAAAAAGAGGTCTGGAAGTAGGCATCTCAGGTAGGCTGAGGTGATGGCTCCATGATGTCATCAGGTACTCGGGCTCCTTTTGGTTTCTGCTCTTCCATCCTAGGGTGAGGCCCTTGACCATGTGATAGTGCTACCCAAGCATCAGGACTTCCAGACAGCAGGAAGGAGAAAGACCTACTGGGAAAAGAGTATGTGCCAGCTGCCCCTTCTAAGTGACTTTTCAGGAAGGCCCAACCAGTGGGTTGGCCAGAATTGGCCTGTGGCCTCCCCTGTCTGTAAAGGATCAGGGCACATTGCATCTCCCAAGAAGAAGGAGTCTATTGGTAAGGGAGAAGAGAAAGTGGGTAGAGGAAAAATTATCCTAATTGATTCATGGAGCTGGGAGTGGGATCTATTCACCTAACAATGTGGCTATTAGGGAAAGAATTGTTTGATGTGGCCACATGGACCATTCTAGCTGCAAGGGAGGCTGGGAAATGAAACTTTGTAGCTAGACACATTCCTGCCTGAACAAAAACCAGGATCCTCTTTGTCAGGAAGAAAAAAGAGAAATGTTGGGCAAGCCGTTAGCACTGTTTGCCACAATTACCCATAATGCCTTGTGAATTTTCTTGGAAGTTTCTTTTGTTCTCTTGAGCTCATTGATGGTTTTTATGGTAGGATGGTAGGAAGCTAAATTGCTCTGTCAAAGATGGAGAAAAGGCAAAATTCCTGGGTTGTTTTTGAGAAGAGAGAGTGAGTGAGTTGTAGAGATGGAGGCAAAATTCCTGGGCAGTTCTTGAGAAGAGAGAGTGAGTGAGTTGTAGACCTGCCCTAGGCAGAGGGTACAGACTGAAGAACAGCAGGAAATTAGGCTGGAGAAAGCTAAACCAACAAAGTATAAGAAAAGCCATCTGTTTTTAAATTGATGGCTCAATAAGGATAATCTTCTTGGAATTACTTGCATTTTAGAAAAGGAAAGTTGTTATTCCAAAGAATTAGCCAGAGTGACAGAGTAGAAAGAACATGCATTTGGGAGTCATATTGGTCTCATTGTCAACTTTAAATTGTGTGAACTTAGCTGAGTTACTTTTACTGAAATGGGCCTCACTTTATTTATTTGAAAAAAATAGAGGCCTAATACCTACCTATCAGGAGTAAACCAGGTAATCGATTGGACACCTAGCTCATAAAAGAAGCTCTATTAGTGTTAGCCACAATTAGCAGTAGGGGCCCACCTAGTATATCTGTCTTTATATTCCCCACTGAGCACAGGTATGTAAGTACTCACTAACCACCTACCTTTTTTATTGAGGCTTAATTGACATATATTAGTTTCAGGTGTACAACAAAATGATTTGATATTGTATATATTGTGAAATGATCACCACAATAATTCTAGTTAACTTCTGTCACCATATATAGTTATAATTTTTTTTTCTTGTGGTGAAAACCTCTATTCTCTTAGCAACTTTCAAATATACAATACATGACATTAATTATAGTCACCATGCTGTATATTTTATTCCCATGACTTATTTATTTTATAGCTGGAAATTTGTACCTTTTGACTCCCTTCACCCATTTAACTCACCTCCCACCCCCTGCCTCTTGACAACCACCGATCTGTTCTCTATCTATGAGTATGAACTTGGTTTTGTTTTGTTGATGTGTTTTTATTAGATTCCACATAATAAAAGAGATCATATTTGTCTCTGATTTATGTCACTTAGCATAATATCTTCCAGGTCCATCTATGTTGTCACAAATAGTAAGATTTTCTGTTTATGGCTGAATAATATTTCATTATACACACACATACATACATATACAAGGGCTGTCCAGAAAGTATCCAGCCATAAATGCCTCTATTAGTCATATTACATGGCTGGATACTTTCTGGACAGCCCTCGTGTATATATATCACATTTTATTTATCCAGTCATCCATTGTTGGACACTTAGATTGTTTCCATAGCTTAGCTATTGACCACCTATTGAAATGGACTATTTGGGCAGAATTATGGCGGTGGAGGAGGCTTTCTCTAAGATCCATGAACCATTGGGGACAATGGGGTGAGGGTGGCAACCTCAAATGATCATGTCTTTGCTGACCTCAACTCATTCCTAAAAAACAGGAGTTTCATTGTTCTTGTCTAGTTGTGAACATGCCCTTGGAGTCTGTTTGAGTGGAAGGTGGGTTACATGGTACAATGTCTGCTAGTCCTTCTGGCAAAAATCAATGAATAACTTTATAACCACTCTTACTGGCAGAATTCCCCATTAGTAAGAGTGAGATTTAAAGCTTCATTCAGTATTCAGTGAGCACCTGCTATGTGCCATGTGCTGGAAATAAGAGATATTACCCCATCCCAATGGTTCAAAGACAGGTTAAGTGTCTTAGAATTGCTCTTCTACCCCCAAATAATTCTTCTCCTTAACTCCCAGTTTTTACCACCCACTTTACCCTCATTCCTAGAAGAAACCCTTTGGCCAGTGGGAAGCCACCCAACCAGACACCCTCCAGGCTTGAAAGGAGGAGAGTTCAATACCACCTCAGAATAAAAGCAGTTCGCTCTTATTCCACCTAGCCCCACGATTCCTCTAACACTAGGGGGCAGTCTGGCCCCACAGACCTAAGGAGGTCAGCTCTCCCTGAAGTCTTCTGTACCTGCACCCCACCTCGTCCTCAGACTGCTCACCAGGAGAGGCAGTGCAGGCACAGAAAATAGCTTCCAGAGACTTGGTCACCTAGAGGTAAAAACAAAGGTTTGGGAGGAGATAGGGGGCAGAACAGCATTTGGACCTTGATTCCACCACCAACTAGCTGTTTGACCTGGAGAAAGTCTTAACTTCTCTGAACATTGACAATACTTAGCCATATATGGGCTTTGTGAGGTTATACGAGCACTCAGCACAGTATTCATTATATAGTAAACCTTCAATAACTGTCAGTTGTTCTGTTCTAAGAACCAGCTTCTCTTAGTTCAGACTATTGCTCTTTAAAGTCCAAACATCTGTTCTTAGAAAACCAGGTGGTGATACTCTTAAGAGATATCTACTGTGTACAAGGCACTATAATACAAGCCTTACATGGGAGGCCACAACACTCTGAGTGAGGGCATTGTTAGCTCTGTTTTCCAGGTACAGAAATGAGGATCAGAGAAGATGCCTGAGGCCACACAGAAAGTGGTGAAACTTGGATAAGAAGCCAGGCAGCTGGGTGTTAAAGCTCTTAACCACCACAGCAGGCTGTAGCTGTAGTATTTTCCCAGAAGGTTCTTGTACCTTAGTCCAAGGCAAGTCTTAAGGCTGAAGGAGGTTGCCATAGCTACTAACTGGACCCCTTTTCAAGTAATCAGATCCTTAGTCTGCTCCAGTTTTGCAAGAGGAGATAGTTGTCTGGAAACTCTCCTCAACACCTGCCCCTGGAGGGAGCCAACTGCACCTGAATTATTTAGAGAGTCTCTAGACACTTGATATAACGAGCAGGTGTGGCTGCTGCTTCAACTTCCCCCGACATGCCTTTACTTAGGTACCCACTTTCCCCTCCCTGTAGTTGCCTTTGAAGAAAAGAGAGGTGTTGGCGTTCTCCACAGTGTGTATGTGTCTACCTCCTCCATTTTCCATTCCAAAAATTATTTGTAGGAAGTGGACTATATTCTCTGAAAATTTCAAAATCATATTGATTTGCATTTAAATTGGTGGTATAAACAGGACCCTAATTGGTAGGTGGATAAGTTATCTTCTGTTGATACACAGTTCCTTTTCCTCTGTTTTAAGCTTATACAAATCAAACCTAGAGACTGAATTTATATAACTAAAAAAACAATAACAGGTAATCAAAATATACTATAGATTTCAACTATGTAAAGAAGAAAAATATGCTTAGAGAAATTTGAAAGGAAATATAAGTATAAGGGTGGCACTTGGCCTGTAGTTTTTAGGCCTTGATAGCATATGCAATAGCATAATAGCAGTTATTAATAAATTTCATGATTAGGATCATGAGTTTTCTAAGTTTTGTTCTCCAGTCATGGGCCCTCATCTGAGTGTGCACAGACACCCTCGCCTTTACCATCTACCCATCCATCATGCGCTTTCTCCCACTTCCTGTTCATGGGCCAGTGGGGTGGGCTCACTGTACAGCCTGAAATTGTCCTGGTAGGGAATAGTTGCTTTCAGACTCTTCCCTATCCTCTTTGTGTGGTCTGTGAGTCTGTATTGTTGTCAGCATCTTTCATAGTGCCCTGATTAGATAGTAATGTGAAATCAAATTGAATCCCTTACATCCTAATGAACGGTATTTGAATTATGTCTCATTACAGTGAAATATTTGAAAATAATTAAACATTAAAATTTTGTTTTTAAAGAATATTTATTGACATGGAATTGCAGCTCACTACAAAATATTGAACAGAAAAGACTAGGCTATAAAACAGTCCAATTAATGTTTCCTAATTATATTAAATATATTTGGCTAGAAAAAAGACCGGAAGAAAATGTTTCAAAATATCTTGAGTGATTTTTACTGAGTAGTGAGACTACTAGTGAGTTTTATTTGTCATTATATTCTTCTAAGTTTTCCAAAGTTTCTATTCTGCTTGAATTATTTTTAGAATATTTTTGTTTTCATAATTACTAATCTTTATTCCTACGGGAAATTCTTGGTACGATGGTGAAAATAAATTTGTGATAACAGTCTTTTAAATCTAAAGACATGCTATTTTTCCATCCCATATCACTTTGTAGCCTGTCTTTTGAAGACAAGAACTCAGGCTCAGGAGGTAAGTCCAGACAGGAGCCCAGGCCTCTGTCCCGTATGGGGACTGTGGCCTCAGAGGAGAGACTGGACTAGTTAGTTCCAGGGCTCTCTCTGTTGCTGTACTGGTTTCAACCTCTTTGCTGGAGAACTTCAGAAAGTCCTGAGGCTTTTCTGCTTCAGGTACTTCACTGAATTCTGGTTTGCCTTCTCTAACTCACAAATAAGGCTACATGGCTGACTCCATGCTTCCAGATTCTGTTTCAACACAAACAATTAGATGGTAAATAATTCAAGAGAACGGAAACTGGCAAAGTGGTGTGTGATGTCCAAATAGCTATCTTGTTTACCCTCTGGTGTAAACTTTAGGCTCATCTGCAAGTCAGGAGCCCCCGGAGTGGGTAAAATGTGCAAACACAGGAATCTCCCTATTTCCGTTTCTTCCCATCTATAAATATTGTTGAGGGTGAGAATGTAGTTTCCCAGTTTGATTAGAGTGAAACAGCATGGCTTTGGCAGTCAGATTCGGATGACTTCTTAGGCAAGTCTGCAGTTCCTCCCCATGGTGGGCTGGGTGTCCAGAATCAAATCTGAAAGTATCCACCTCTCTCTAGGGTAAGAGTCATGATCCAAAGCTGAGGTTTCCATCAATATCGCCATCCATCCTCCCTCTCTTCCTTCTGTGCAGTGAGGGAGATACCTTTCATCAGGCCCTTCTAAACCTGCCCATCATTAAAGAAGCAGTCTTAGTTAAGACTCTTTGAGTTACAGGTAACATAAACCACCTCCACATTGCCTACGAAGAAAAGGATAATGTATTATATGGACACTGGGTGTCTCATAAAGCCCAGGGGCAAAAAAAAGAAAGAAAGAAAGAAAAGAAAAGAAAGAAAAAGAGTTGACCCAGTCTCTCAAGAGATTGGAACTAGCTCAGGCAAAAAGAAGAAATTTGTGGCTCAAATAAGCAAACCACAGTAAGCATAACAGGAATCAGGGACTGCCACGTCCCCTGGGTGCCCCTAGGCCTCCTTCTTCTGTGTGAGGGCTCCACTTGCTCCCACTAGAGACCAGCTTCTTCCCTGAACATGAGACATGACCAGTGGAAGCTTCACAGCATTGTCCCACTTCCCACCCACTACTTGAGCTACCTGCCCTCACTGTAGTGAGATACAGAGGAGGGTCATGGCATGATTGGGGTCAATCAGCCATATATCATGCCATATAGCATGACATTTCAGGTCATAGCTACATGACCATACCATGGTAAATCTTGAAATAATTTCACAGGACTTCTTCTGGCTAGGCTACGGTATGTAGTAACAATCCAATGTTCCTGTAGACACGGTTAGGAAAAAACTAGATATGTTACAAAAAAATCATATTTTTAAAAGACATTGGAGAGTTGTAGCAGCAACTAAGACTAAGAAACTAAAATTATGGAGAGGAAAGAGCCTTTACTGAATGAGCTGATCAGCTCTGACCATTTTCTTTCTGGGGGGTATATGCCAAATCTAGGTGTAGGCCTAGGATAGAGCTTGGCTCAGGCATAAGATCTTAGTGGGAACTGAGAGACTGGTAGAACTTATGATCTATGTGGCCTGGAGGAAATTAACATTGGAATCTAGAGGGGCTCTACACACATAACCAGTTTTCCCCTGGCACATTTGCTAAAAGAAGAAAAAGAGAATCATCGCTGGAGGAAAATAACATCTATGACCTCTATGGTCCTTTTATTTTTATTTTTTTTAAGATTTATTTTATTGGGGTTTTTTGACAGAGACAGAGATAGACAGAGAGAAGGGAGAGGGTCCAGAACAGTTTCCATAGTTGATCAGTTTTTGACAGGTTTCACTCCACAGGTGGGTGTGGGGCTGAGCAGGGCAGGAACTGGGCTGGGAGGCTCCTGCATAGGCCCCGGCAAGAACTGAACTGGGGGCACACCCCAGTTCAGCATATGGGTCTGCACCAGTCGGGGCCGGGATTCGATCCTTGGTCCCCGGGGCTACAAAGTGAGCTCTTAACCCGCTGAGCCATCCCGGCCTCCCTCTATGGTTCTTTTATACAATGATTAGACATGCAATTTGGGTTGATTTGAGGGGCCAACGTTAAGCCAAAGCTGGCACTCTTTCCCTGACCTCCCAGTGCAGAAGCTGTGATTTTTATCGCCCATGCCCCACACCCCCATCCCACTCACTGGCACTTTCAGCCCTCCTCCTCTGGCCTGAGGGGACTTGTTGAGCCCACACACACACCCTTACCTTTCAGAAAACCTTCCTATGACACCCCAAAAGAAGGAAAACCACTCTATCTAAATGTATATATGGGAAGCCAAGGCCGGGGCTTCTCTTTCTGTGGTCTGAGGGCAGTGCTAAGAAGGACCTTAGACATTAATCTCAGAAGTTGAGTCCACAGAAAGTAAGGACCTATTACAAACTTCCATTTATAAGATGAATAAATCCCGGGCTGTTAAAGTATAGCATGGTGACTATAATGAATAATACCGTATTATATATTTGAAAATTGCTAAGAGAGTAATCTTAGAAGTTTTCCTCAGAAGTGGATGCCGGGCTAGCTCAGTTGTTGAGCACTTGCCTCACAATCTTGAGGTCCAGGATTTAATTCCTGGCCCTGGCCCATGCAAACCCATATGGTGAACTGCACCCAACTGGTAACCACCAGGATGGGTCAGTGGCAAAGATTTTTGCCTCCCATGCGGAGGCCCTGAGTTCAGTTCCTGTCCCACGCGACCCCACGTCTCCTTGTGTGGAATGAAACTGTCACCACTAATGATGCATAACTATGGAGACACTGCTCCGGGCCCTCCTCTCCCTTTTCTTTTTTTTCCCTCTCTCTCTTTCTGTCTCTTTCTCCTCTCAAACAATAAAATAAATCTTTAAAAGAAAGTCCTCATCACAAGTAAAAATTATAACTATGTCAGGTGATTTATTGTAGTGATTATTTTACAATATATACATCTATCAAATCATTTTTACACATCTTAAACTAATACAATGTTATATATCAATTATATCTCAATAAAACTGGAAAGAAAATTTTAAAAAGATAGTAAGAACCTCAAATACAGCTAGAGTAGGGCCAAAGGGGCTCAGGAGCAGATTAGAGGCCCCCGCAATCCCAGTGGCCAATGATGGGATAATCAGTAAAGATTATAGTTTCCTTAACACAAACTCCTTATATATATTTATTTTTTTTAAGATTTATTTTATTGTTTTTTTGACAGAGACAGAGAGAGACAGAGACAGAGAGAAGGGGGAGGGCCCAAAGCAGTCTCCTTAGTTGTGTGTCATCAGCTTTCAACATGGTTTCATTCCACACAGGTGTGAGGGGGCTGCGCAGGGTGGAAACTGGGCTGGGGGCCTCCTGCCTCGGAGACACACCACAGTTTGGCATATGGGTCCTCACGGGCTGGGGCCTGGGATTTGATCCTTGGTCCCTAGGGCTGCAAAGCAAACGCTTAACCTGCTGAGCCATCCTGGCTTCCCACATTATATGTATTTAAATCCGTGAGTTTATAATAACTGGGTGATGGGTACACAGGTTGTTGTGTGTTCTCTCTGCATTGAAACTTAATGACCACGTAAGGTGCTGCTGCTCTGGGTGCTAAGTTCTCTAAGATGAAGCAGGTGCCATGCTCCCTCTAGAGTGTTTTATAGCTTGGGTCCCAAATTGCCATCACTGAGCATCTCTAGTATGCTTTTTCCTAGTGAGCTCCAAATTTGAATGATTCTGCTTACTAAATAAATGCACCTATTATATAATAATTTAAAAGTACTAGGTCTTTGGGGTGGTTTGAAATGTCCAAATGTTTCTTCTTTTGTGAGCCTTAAAGGAAGTCTTGGCTGGGAACTCCAATGTTGCCCAACTTTTTAATTTTACAGAGGTAGAAACTGAGGTACACAGGGAGACTGCCAAGGTCACCTGTTGGTAGAGGTCAGACTGGAGCATAGTGTTCCTAAGCTAAGCCCACTGCGTTTTTCCAGTACACTACCAGCAGCTGAGCATGGAAGCTGTTTTTACAGCGTGTCGCTGATCTAGTTGACTATGCTAGAAACAGTTACTACGTAAGCCTGTTGCCTTCTCTTTTTAAGGCTGAGCTATGCCAGTTCCTTCAACTTTTCTTCCTTGATTTTACTTACTTGCCACCTCTGAGACTATTCCAAAGCTGTCTGACACATTACCAGTTTGTTTAAAATTTCCCTTTATGACAGGTTGCTTAGCAGTTATTTTCCTCAACCCTCTTAAGAGTGAAACTCAGTAAAGGAGTGAAAAGCAATCAACTTTTGGTTTTCCAGGGGCAGGTTGGCCAAATTTCCATCAATCATGTAAAAACTGAACAAAAACCCCAAAGCCACCATATCATAGGGGTAAAATAGCAATCAATAAATGCTACACTTGGTAATTTTGATGTTAAAATGTGTCCCCCACTCCTTTCACCAATCCCACAGTATAAGTGGTTGGCTTATTGAGAAATATCTACATATGAGTGCTTAGTATTTTATTTTGGATACTTGTCACAATCACTTTCAAAGAAATTTTCCAATGTTAAAGTGCATCTCAGCAATGTTTCCACTGCAACCTCTTCTGCATCAAAACAAATTTTCCTGTCAAAATGGCAGAACCACATCTCCCCCCAAACCTTCCGTCTAGCTAGCTGACAATGTAGAGCGAATAGTAACCAACCTGGGCTGCCAACGTTCTCTCATGCAAGATTGAAATCTTTAAAAGCCCTTTTGGATGGTACTGTGGTCAACTCTTGTCTCTGTTGGGAATTATTTGGTTTCCTTCCTGAATTTCCATCAGGGAGACAAAGAGGCTTGATCTACCCACAGCAAGAACAAGTGGCTTTCACAGCAGCTGATTGGAATGGAAAACCAGGATCAGATCCACCTCCAAAAAGCTTTCACGTGAAAAGGGATGGAGTTGCAGTTATCTGCTCCAATTGAAGAAGCTCCTTGAAAACCCAGAATTGCTTGTTTACATTAATCAAAGAGGAAAACAGAATTATAACTAGAGCCAGGTTTGCATGGCTACCCTCAGTGATCCAGTAGAGTCTGAATCACAATGTCCCAGTTGGTTAAAGAGCAGAGTATGAGGAGTAATTATCAGCACCATGACAGTCCCTCTGGACAGGACGTTCCCTCATCCCCCAGCCTGCCCGCTTGGCCTCAATTCTTTCTTCTGATATTCCCAGCAGACCTCCCAAGCCAACCGAATTATCACCCTGATTTTCAGTGCTCCGCTTCCAACCTAGAAACTTAAGCCAAATAATCACAGCTACATATTATATAAGCCTAGCAAACCAGACATAGAAGAGTACTCCCTCCATGGGATAAAGATTAGTTAGCACAAAATCTAGGGGGAAAAAATACCATAATTGACAGCAAAAATATCAGAGGCATTTCCAGTAAAGTCAGCGACAAGGCAGACGACAAACATTGCAGTGGACTAGGAAAGGAATGAGAAGCATACATAAAGGGGAGAGGGAAAGAGAGCTTCCTATTTTTCCTCTGTCCTTCCTGCTGATGGCTCTCCTCCTGACCTTGATTTCTACCACTTAGTCTGTGGCAAGGAGCAGATGAAAAACGGCCTGTAGCTTAAAGTGCCTGTGTAGTAGGGGAACAAGCATTTCCCGACTTTACTGTTACCACGTTGACCATTTCCTCTTGGCTATCTGGAGCCAAGGTATAGGCAGAATAGAAAATGAAAAATTTAAAAAGTCACTTTATTGATTAGAGTTTCCATGACATAAATAAAGATGGGGGGAGGGGCAAGAAAGAATGACCATATTTTTCCGTGTATAAGATGATACTTTTGTCTAAAATTGTTAGACCGAAAATTGGAGGTCAGCTTATACATGGGAGTAACCCATATATTTGATTTCATAATGTTGGTTTAGAAAAGTAGGGGTTCTCTTATACATGGGAGAATCTTATACACAAAAACATACGGTAGGTGAGCAAGAAGGACAAGTAAAGAGAAAGGGAGCCTGGGTATGTGGTGAATACGTGGATGAGTAGCCGGGCTTAGGAAAGAGAAGCAAAATACTGAGGTGAAGTTTGAAGACGAGAAAATGGGAAGAAATAATAGCCTAGCCAGGAAAACATCTGGATACAGGACCTGGAAGCCTTATCATGACTAAAGGAGAATGGTGTCTGATGGAGCCGCACTAGCAGGAGGACTTAACTGGGAAAAAGTAGCCTGAGGGGCCCCGGAGAGCTATTAGTTCAGAGATAAAAGTTTGGGGAAGCTCCAAGTCCTTAATGACGTGCCAGGCACTTTGCTAAGTGTGTTATAGCCACTGTCTTATTTAATTGAACCCTTACACCTACTCTGTTATGTAGGTGCTCTTATTTCCCCCCCTAATACAAATGAAAAAATTAAGTATTTTGCCCAAGATCTGTCATTAGGGGTGGCAGGGATTCAAACCTGGGTCTGCTGACTCTGGAGCCCTGGCTGCTAATCTTCAGCTTGGCTCCTCCAAATTTTTATCTGGTTTAACCCAGTTTACCTTCCAAGACTGGGTGTATTCAGGGTGGTATGGGAGGGATCGCTATGCATTGTGTGGGTAGGTAAAAAGAATTTTATCAGGCTAGTGAAATTATAGATGCCAGTGGCTCTAAAATCCTTATCAGATGAGGAAGCTTCAGAGGAGCCGGGCTGGTTAGTCTGGAGGAGAGAAAGGTGGGACATTGGCTATTTGAGGAACTGACATGGAAGAGGTAATCATCATCCGAGTTGTTCAGAGAGGAGATGGCTGATGTGACACAGAAGCTGATTACAGCTCAGCCTTGAGTCAGACTCACAGTTCAGGCTTTCTGAAAGTGGGGTGAGCTGCTTTACACTTCAGAAGGTCCCCCTCACTGAAGCTATCCAAACCAAAGTTCCACCACCCCATTATCCATTCATACAAATTTTTGTGGAGCACCTTCCATGCACCATCTTTTTTCTAAGGACTGGGTACAAAAGGCAACAAGACTAACAGGCTCACTCCTCTCCTGGAGGTTCCATTTTCCTGAAGGAAACAGACAATGACCAAATGTCAACACACTTCTACAAGCTATCTATAAAGCACGGCGTGTGTGATAAGGGAAACGGACAGAGCATGAGGTAGGAAATAAGAGAGGGAACTGGAGTGGACCTGGCTGGTGCTTTCTGTGTGTCCATCCCCCAGCTTCTGGGCACTTGTGCCATGAAGACCAGCCCCTGCAACTCTGTTCCCTTGGGCCACTGGAGCACTTTGCCCACATGCACAGAGAGCTCCTCCTAGCCCTCTCAGCCCAGGTCCCAGCTGGTAGAGTGGGAGCATGAAAGCCCAGCCCCTCTGCTTGAAGAACAAGTCTGGATGCCGTCCAGGCTTCTTCCTTGCCTGGTGTCTTCCGGTTCCCTGGGCGCTTCCCCCACTCCCTTACCGGTTTCCCTGCAGACACTTTTTAAATAAACACTTGCTCGTGAATCCTCGTCTCAGGGTCTGCTTCTGGGGAACTCAACCTCAGATAGGGAGAGAGTCATGATCTGATCTGATTTAAATTTTTAACAGGGAGCCTGGTTCCTGGGCGGGGGAGGGGGGGAGGGGGGAAGAATGGACTGTATGCTAGAAATGTGGCAGTAAGACCAGTTAGGGGACAGTAGTCTAGGTGAGGGGATGAAGAAGGGTGGCAATGGTAATAGCAGAGATTTAGATTTTGAAGATGGAATTGACAAGGCTTTCTTGGAAATGACTGAAGGAAAGAGGGGAATCAAGAATCTCTCCTATGTTAGACCAGCACATGTTGGGCTATTGTGGATTAAAACAACAACAACAACAAAGAAACCCTCTCATTGTGTGGGAAGCAGAACCAGGTGATGTGTCCATTTGAAAATCCATCTAAAATGGCTGGATTTAGCAACCAAACAAAAGGTAGGAGCTAGAGATGGCGACACATGGGAATAAACATAAAAACAAGGAAACATACATAGACTGGCAGGTAGTTTGCAAACATTGTTAAAGTAACCCAAATTACTTTGTTGTTATTGAGTAGGGTGTTTCAATTTCCTGCTCCTATAGTTCCCCACCCATTTGAACCCAGGCCATGCCTGCGTTGTGAAATGTGCTGGGCCTTTCTCTAGGAGGAAAGTGTGTGAGAATCACGCTGAGTTCTTGGCTTGGCTATCTCACACTCTTGCTGACAAATCACCTTGCTTTTTTTCCAAAACAGATGCTCAGCTGTTGCTGTTGCTTAGTTAATATTTACTGAGCACTTACTAAGTGGCAGGCGTTTTGCTTCACACTTTGCATATATAATCTCCTTTAACCTTCGTGAAAACTCTTTGAGGTAAAAATCTCTTATTCCCCATTTGGGGCTGAAGCCATTATGTCTTAGCCACTTGCCCAATGTCAAATATCCTGAGTGGCTAAGTTGGGGTTTGAACCAGAAATCTCATACTAGACTCCAAGTTCTCAACCAGTGTAATTAAACTGACTGAAAAAAAGAATTTTCTCAGGGGAACCTAAGCACTTCCTTTAACTACACAAAACTCTGGTCACTTATGGCCTTGAGCCCCAGGGCAATGGCCAGGTTCTCACTATCCTATTGGCCAGATCCTCTCTGCAGACACGCCCACTGCCCTCAATTCCTACCCAATCCCAGTGTCCCGATTCCTCATTACCCCATCTAGCTCTGCTCTGCAAAAAAGGCTCCCAGATCTCTTTCTTCAGTTCCTAGTGAACAACACAAGCTCTTGAAGAAGTCAGTCCTCTCTGTGGTTTGGAAATTTCCTTAAAGAGGACCCCAAGCTAACTTGATTCGGGGCACTTCAGATCCATTTGATCTATGTTTCCCCAAGCAGCTGGTTTGTGCTAGACTCTGTGTTTGGTAATGAGAGGAGGAAAATAGGTAAACAGTGTCACCAACTGCAGGCTACTCACAGTTAATGTCAAACATGTTGTTCAGGTGACACATATCTAGAAAGTTGACTATTTCCAATTCTCTGGAGACTTCAAGGGCCTTTTCTAAAGTTTAAGAGGGGCTCCCCAAGGCCAGAAAAATTCCTGTCCCAGATGAAAACAGCCTAAATGTCCAACAGTATTTAAGTATTGGTTAACTGACTGGTTTAATATTCCACACCACAAAACGTTCTTGAACGCCTTAAAAAAATAGAATTTTGCATCACACGAGTTTTATAATATATTGTTTGCGAAGTGGGAAAATAAAGTAACATAATATTTTACACACCATGGTGCCTTTTACATGAAAAAAGGATACATTATATGCATGGTTGACAGTGACTATCTCAAAATGGTGAAATTCCTGGTGGTTTTGTTTTCTTCATGAAATGGTTTATTTTAAAATGGTTTATTCAGAGGCCTATCTGCAAAGACTACATACTGTATGATCCCAACTAGATGGCGTTTCTGAAAAAGGCAAAACTGTAGAGATAGTAAAAACAGCAGTAGTTGCCAGGGGTTTGGGTGGAGGGAGGGAAGTGTGAAAAACAAATAGGTGGAGCACAGGTAATTTTTAGGGCAGTGAAACTGTTCTGTATGATATTGTAATTGGATACATGTCATTATACAGTTGTCAAAACCTATAGAATGTACAACACTAAGAACGAACCCTAACATGATCTATGGATTTTAGTTAATAACAATGTGTCAATATTGGCTCAGTTGTAATAAATGTACCACACTAAGACAAAATGTTAATAAAAGGAGAAACTGTGTGTGTTTGGAGGTTGGGGGGAAGGTGGTGAGAAGGTATATGAGAACTTGTATTTTCTGGTCAACTTTTTTTTTTTTTTTCCTTAAAGATTTATTTTTATTGTTTTTGACATAGAGAGATATATAGAGACAGAGACAGAGAGAAGGGGGAGGGCCCAGAACAGTCTCCATAGTTGCACATCAGTTTTTCCACATAGCTTCATTCCACAGGTGGGCGGGGCTGCACAGGGCAGGGACTGGACCGGGGTCTCACCCCAGTGAGAACTCAACTAGGGTCATTCCCCAGTTCAGCATATGGGTCCGCATGGGCCGGGGACAGGATTCGATCCTTGGTCCCCGGGGGCTGCAAAGTGAGTGCTTAACCCACTGAGCCATCCCAGCTTCCCCTGGTCAACTTTTCTGTAAAACTAAAACTGCTCTAAAAAGTAAAGTTTATTGGGAAAAGCCGGGACGGCTCAGCGGGTTGAGCGCTCGCTTTGAGGCCACGAGGACCGAGGATCGAATCCCAGCTCCGGCCCAGGCAGGACCCACATGCTGAACTGGGGAGTTCCCACAGTTCAGTTCTCTAGCTGTCTCTGTCTCTGTCTCTCTCTCTATCTGTCAAAAGTAAAATAGAAATAAATATGCACTGAAGATAAAATAATTACTCTCTATAAATATAAAAAAAAAGATAAAAAAAAAAGTAAAGTTTATTAATTTAAAAAATTACAATCTAATATTTCAAACATGTGGAATAATACAGGGAATATAATGAACACACATTGATTCACCACAAAGATTTAGTAAGTCTTAAGATACTGCCCTATTTGTTTTAGAAAATCTTTAAAGAAATAAATTATAGAAATAAAGTCTCTATATACCCCTCCCTAATAAGAACCACTTTCCTCCCTCCTCAGAGAAAATACTTTCTATCCATTTGCCTATACTTTTTACATGTCTGATGACATTGCCAATATATAATACTGTTTTCAATTTTTTACTTTTCAAAAATTGAATTGTATTTCTGACTCTGCAAATCCCCCCCTTTTTAAAATTAATCTTATATTAGGGATTAATATTTCTTGACACACTGAAGGTCTGGTTAACTTATTTTAGCTACTGTGTAGTATTCCATCATATGCATATCCCACAATAGAAAGTTTTTTGTTTTTTTGTTTTTTTATTGTTAAATTTATTGGGGTGACATTGGTTGGCAACAACCACTTAGTTTCCAGGTATACAATGCCACATTACATCATTATAAAGTTTTAAAATAATGTTTTGGATATATCTTTATCATATAAGGTAGTATTCATAATATTGAATGAAAAAAACAAGATATAAAATGTTATTTACAGTATAATATATTTTGTATATACCAAATGACATGCTGCAATGACAAATACAAAAATGTTAGCAATGCTATTCTTTTGGCAGTTCATCTTTATTTATTTTTTAATTTAAAATTTTAATTATAATTGATATACCATATCATATTAGTTTCAGGTATACAACATAGTGATTAGACATTTATATAACATAGGAAGTGATCACCCCAATAATTCTAGTACCCATCTGACACCGTACATAGTTATTATAATATGCTGTACTTTACATCCTGGTGACCCATTTTTTTCATCCATTTCCCCCACCCCCTGCCTCCCATCTGGCAACCATCAGTTTGTTCTCTGTATCTAGGAGGTTGTTTCTATTTTGTTCGTTTGTTTCTTTGGTTTTTTGATTCCACATATAAGTGAAATCATATGGTATTTGTCTTTCTCTGTCTTAGCATGATACCCTCTAACAATGCTATTTTAGGATTGTGGAATTATTGATATGTTTCCATATTTTCTAAACCTTTCACAATGAATAAGTATTGATTTTATAAGTAAAACAAAAAACTAAGGCTAAAAGCATGCAGTACAACTGACAGGAGTTTGAGCTGTGTACCCCACAAAATTATTACCTCCCTGCCTGCCTTTGTTGGTAGAGCCCCTGGATAAGCCGTAAATAGCCCTGACCTGTGTTGCCCAGTCACCTCACAGGGGCAGCTGGCCCTGCAGCTCCCTGTCCGAATCGCCATATCTTCCTGGTCTCCACAGCACGTTTGATTGACTTCCGATGCCTGATACCTGCAATGCAATTACAGGATTGGCTGTAATTACGCCTGCAGAGATATTATAGGATTGGATATAAATATACTTGCTACATGTGAAGAGAGTTTATTTCTGTTCACAGTTTACCATCTGGCTGCAGTAACCCTTTCCGAGCTGAGAGAGGGAAGAGCACTGTCCCAGCCAGAGGTGAAACAGGAGTCAGATTGGAGGCCTGAAATAGTCAACTTCTGAAAAGTCATCTCAATGTGTTGATAGGGCCACAGCGTCAGGAATCACAGGAAAGGGCCAGTGGATTTGTGCCAGGTCTACATTGTTTTCTCCCTGCTCTGAGCTTGGAATGAGGCTCAGTCCGGTGGGCTCAAACTTTCCCACGTCTCCATACTCCTGTGGTCTCTCCATCTGACCTGACTTTTCTTTCCAGCTCAAGTTCTACGTTTCCATCTCCCTGCTGGATTGTTCCATCTTCCTATCCTACAGTAACAGCACATAAATTTAGAATTATTTGTTTGATGCTGCAACTAGGTCTTTCTCCTGACTCTTCTATTTCTTTTAATGGCACCACCATGATCCTAGTCATCTAAAGAGTCATCTTTGGTCACCTCCCTAGTTCCAGCCCTTATTACCTCACACCGAGACCATTACAGTACTGTCTCAACTGGTTGTTCTGCCTCTGGCCTTTCTCAGCTCTCATTCATCTGCTGCTGCCACCAGACAGGTTGTCGTTACATGCCACCACCATCACTCCACTCTTCTGTTTAAAAACCTTTGGTGACTTCTCACTGGCTACCAGATAAAATTCAAAATCATGAGCTTAGCTTTCAAGGCCACTCTACTCTTGCCCCAGTTAACACCTCTAGCCTTCAGCCTAAAACTACAGTACTCGGGGAAGCTGGGATGGTTCAGTGGGTTAAGCACTCACCTTGGAGCCCCAGAGAACGAGGATTGAATCCCGACTGGTCCCATGCGGACCCATAAGCTGAACTAGAGTGTGCTTCTCATGCGGGAGGCTCCCAGCTCTGTTCTCGCCCCGCGGTTTGGCCCCTGGCTCAAGGAGTGCGCCTCCTATATGGTAGTCCCCCAGCCCGATTCCCACTTGATTCCTGACCTGCACAGCTACCCCTCACCTGTGTGGAATGAAACCATGTTCGAAGACTGATGACATACAACTATGGAGACTGCTCTGGGCCCTCCCTCTTCTCTCTGTTTTTCTGTCTGTCTGTCTGTCTCTCTCTCTGTCAAAACAATAAAATAAATTAAAAAAAAATAAAAATTAAAAATTAAACTGCAGTACTCACATTCCTAAACTCTCTGATCTCACACATCTTGCATCTGACTAACTGTCTGGCTGTCCTTAGGACATTCCCTTAGTCTGGACTGGTGTTCCATTTTCTATCTGTTTTCCAGAGGAGATAATATCCAAGCTGAGTCTAGAAGCATGATTAGCAAGAAGCAGGACCATTATTCTTCTAGTCACCAAATACTGACTGAATTGCCAGGGATGGCACAAATCGATCCAGTCTTTGCTCTTGAGGGTCGACTCAAATACTTCAGATCAGGGGTGGCCAACTTTTCTGTATATAAGATCTACTTTTTATCTTAAAAGTGTGTCGCGATCGACTTGTTGTCATAGGCGTAGTCTAAGGGGGAAGAAGAGGTGTGAAATGCATACTATGTTTGTACACTGTGTTTCAGTATAAGGTGCATTCCAGTGAGGTATGGGTAGATAAGGAAAATATATGTTCAAAACTATTTTTTATTTTTTAAATCACTTATGAAGTTTTCGAGATATAGGCTCATGAAGAAAATAAATTTCCAGATCCAACTTTTGATAGCAGCATTCCATACATGCGGTACCTACAAAATTTGATTTTCCGACACTTTTTCAAGATAGATTTTTACTAACTTAAAATGCAATTTAATTTTTTTATCAACTGCAATGTATAAGTTGTTGTACTATTTGTTCGTAAATATGAAAAAGTTGTTATAAAAATGCACAGTATGGCTGATAATTTGATTTCAATAATTCACTTTCATGTTTTTTATTTTTGGGCCAGAAAAATTTATCATGAAAGAATAATATGACTTACTTTATGCTAATCTATCAATAGCTTGCTGAGTACACCTCGTACTGAAATATAGATATACGGCTTATCTACCTACGTAAAAAACAACAACAATAATTATTTAAAGGGCCAAAAAACTCACGTCCAGGGGAATTAAAAGAACATGAATAATTATTAACAATATTTATTAATTCAAAGTAGCTACAGATAAAGACAGATTTAGAATTTACTTTGTTGCCTTAACATTA
>PVKE010018895.1:0-29055 GCA_004027555.1 Craseonycteris thonglongyai
GAGAGAGAGAGAGAGAGAGAGAGAGAGAGAGAGAGAGAGAGAGAGAGAGAGATGGGGGAGGGCCCAGAGCAGTTACCATAGTTGTACATTATTAATTGTGACATAGTTTTGTTCCAATAAGTTGGATGTGGGGCTGTGCAGGGTGGGAACTGGATTGGGGGCCTCAGGCATGGGAGGCAAGAACCTTTTGCTGAGTCATCTCAGTGGTTACCAGTTGCCTTGCAGTTTAGCATGTAGGGTTTGCATAGGCTGGGGCTGGTAATAGAACCTTGAACCTTGTGAGTGTGAGGCAAGCACTCAACCACTGAGCTATCCTGGCATCTTCTCTCTGCAAAGTTTAGACATATTCTGGGATATTCCTGAGAGAGATGTTGGGTTCTGAGTGTTGCCTGTGATATGGGAGAACATACAAGGCCTAACAATTAAGGCCATGAACTTGCCACCATGCGCTTAACTTGGCAACACTGAACAAATAACTCATAAAAGGATTTTATAACCTTGGTATATCAGTGTCTCACAGCTGCATTTGTGTTGATGTGTGGCAGTGTCTTGCTGAGTGGCATTTATTATAGTTGTGATTTTGTGTGTCTTCACGAGAATGCCAGACCTTGAATTAGAGCAATGAACAAACATTAAATTCTTGTTAAACTTGGCAAGAGTAAAAGTGAAATTAGAGACATGTCAGTCCAAGTTTATGGAAATAATACAATGAAGGAAATGGCAGTGTACAAATGGATTAAAATTTTTTTTTTTTCTGAGGGGTAAGTGTCATTGATGAAGAGAGGTCAGGGACACCAGTAATGAGCAGAACCAACGAAAACATTGCAAACATTCATCGAATTGTGTGTCAAAATTGTCAGCTAACTGTGAGAAGTATAGAAGACCAGGTAAACATTGATAGAGAAACATTTAGAAAACTCTTCACTAAAAATCTTGGCATGAGAAAGGTGTGTGTGAAAGTAGTTCTGAAGGAGCTCACTGATGAACAAAAACAAAGGAGAGTCGAAGTTTGCCAATACCTTATGGAGAAGCAAGATGATATTTTGGGTCATGTCATCACTGGTGATAAACCATGGGTGTACCAACATGATCCTGAAACAAAGTGTCAAAGTGCACAATGGAAGTCAGCCAATTCTCCATGACCAAAAAAGTTTCCTCAGTCCAAATCAAGAGTCAAAATGATGTTGCTAACCTTTTTTTGATATCAGAGGAAATTTTTCATTACAATTTGAAAAACAATCAACCAAGTTGACTATTTGGAAGTGGTTAAAAGGCTGCATGAAAAAGTTAGATAAGAATGATCTGAACTTTATGTTGTTACTCATGGCTCTCACATCACAACAATGCATCAGCTCACACGGCTCTGTCTGTGAGAGGGTTTTTAGCCAGTAAACAAAAAAAATGTATTGGAACATCATCCCTACTTATCTGATCTGGCCCCCCCAGTGACATTTTTATTTACCAGAAGATAAAGAAAATATTGAAAGGAAGACATTTGGATGATATTCAGGACATCAAGGATAATACAGTGATGGCTCTGATGGCCACTCCAGAAAAAGAGTTCCAAAATTGCTTTGAAGGGTGGACTAGGTGCTGGTACCAGTGCAAAGCTTCTTAAGGACTTTGAAGGTAACCTTAGTGATATTCAGCATTGAGGTATGTAGCACTTTTTCTAAGATGAGTTTGTGAACTTAGTTATTAGACTTTGTAAATTTATATATATATACATATATATAAATATATATCATATATATATCATATATATATTAATTCCTTGAATGGTCCTGAGTCTTCAAAAATGTAATCCAGGATTAATACCACAAATTAGAAATCTGGGTATCTTGAAAGTCTTCAAAAGTGAAATCTCAAAAGCAAAAAAAAAAAATAAAAAAAAAAATTCTTCAGATGGGGAAGAAAAATATTACCTACAACAGAGAAAACAATGCACATAATATCCCAATAAAATATTGAGCCACTTGGGTGCTCAGTTATTCACACAATCATGCACATGTACTCTTGTTGCCTATTTATAAGGGAAGGTAGCTGCATATCCTATTCATATATCTGGTTGCTTTTACTTCAGCTAACTTGTAAATCTTACTAAATACTTTGCTATAGGTTGAATTTATAGTCATTTCAAAATAACATTTGATTGGCAAGAGGTTTTAAAACAACAGAAAACGCAAGGTTTGCTAGATTTACCATCCTGTTCATTTATATAAAATGGCTTCCAGTAAGAAGTTATGCTACAATTGGCTACCAGTTTATTTAAGGTCCAATGGAAAATGAAAATAAACAAGTATTAATCTTGAGAACTTTTTAATGGAATTATGAAAACAATGTGTTATAAAACACATCCAGATGTCAGCCAGGATTCAGTCAATTAGAATAATAGCTTCAAGTAAAATCAACACAGTTCAGCCAGCCAGGCTGAGGGGTGAAATCTTTAGAATACCTAGTTCAAAGGGGGCAGGAGAGGATGCTGTAATGCCCCAGCTTTGAGCTATGTCCATGAAACATAATGTTTAAATGATCTATGAAGAAAAGTTAATGGAACCCATGAATCAATATAACTTTAAAAAGGAGATTAATTTATTTCACAGCCTAGGGCCTGTTTATACAAGACCAAAACAAAAAAGTATCATTTGAGGGTGACAAACTTTAAAATAACAAATAAAAAAGTACTTCCTCTATATTTGACAAGCATTACATTTTTTTAAAACTGTTAACATTTTATTTATTTATTTTATTTTTTATTGTTTTTGACACACACACACACACACACACACACACACACACACATACACACACACACACAGATACAGAGACAGAGAGAGAACTGAACTGGGGGAACTCCCCAGGTCAGCACATGGGTCTGTACAGGCCGGGGCCGGGATTTGATTCTCGGTCCCTGGCGCTGCAAAGTGAGCGCTTAACCCATTGAGCCATCCCGGCTTCCCCAGCATTACATTTTTATGTCAGTAATATTTTTTAAATGTTATAAAGACCTAAGGAAAAAATTTCTATTGATATATTAGCACAAATTTTCAGATACATGTAAGGATATTCATTGTAATACTTAAAAGCCTCTAATCTAAATGTCTATCTATGGAATATCTACCTATTAAATAAATGATGCTAATCCATATTGGGACAAAATAAAAATGTTGAAAAAGGTGGTAAACCTGTTTGTGAACTGCTAGAAAAACATATCTAATATTTATTAAGTATGAAAAAACAAGTAACAGAGCATTAAATATATCCTTATTTAGCCATCTTGTTAATAATTTTTTTGATCTATGTTTCTCTGCTCTATGAAGGAGGATTCTGAAAAGAAATGTATGCTCGTGGTGGCTACCACTGGAAGTGCAGGGGCTGTGGGCAGAAGATCATTTCCTTTTTTTGTGTTATGCTTTTCTAGTGTTTGAATTTTTACTTTGAGCATGTGTTCCTTTAATAAAATATTTTAAAAAATTGGTTAAAAGGAGCCAGAAAGGGAAAGAAAAAAGAATGAGGAATTTACCAAAGTAGAAAGCTAACTAATGGGATGTAGATGACCTTGTTCGTAAGAGGAAATAGGACAACTGTGAAAATGTTGACAACCTCTGAAAATATTAGAAGTTAAATCATCAATGTAAGAGAAATAGTTTTTCTCATTATGCTTTCTCCAGTGAATGAGTAATTGCCTAAAAAGAAAACATGATGTTTTTATATTGGTTCAGTAACTATTGAGGGTTATGACGGCCAATAGCATCTCATGTGCTTGATGCTGACTTCAGTTTGGAATTTATTTTTTTCTTCAAAAAAAAGATAACTGATCAACTCTGTCCATGGAAAAGCTTTAAGCATTAAGGTTCATGTTTCCTATCTACAGTGCCTATGTGCTACATTTGAAAACCTTAGTCTGTCAAAGATCTTGAGATGGCTCTGATGGCTCACTTATCCCAGAAGCCACTTATATCTTTGCAGACCAGCTCAGAGAGTCAATGATACTGTCCTCCTCTCTGTGATGCCTGTGATCTAGCACAGAAGGAGTTACACTCAGACATTTGCCAAGCAAAGCCACTAATTTATTATCTGACACAGAGGTCATGGTACTGATTATTATCGGTACATGTGGCTGAATAAGACATCTGATGGGATATTTTACACACATAAGCATATCACTTCCTAGGACCAGAACATTTTTGAATATTAGGAAACATAATGGTCATAAAACTCAGACCCAAAGCATAATACATAATACTATAGTGTGTTTTTCACTTCACTTGGCTCTTGATGACAAGCTCCTTATTTTTTATTTAGTTATTTATTTATTGGTTTTGACAGAGAGAGAAAGAGAGAGAGAGAGAGAGATACAGAGAGATACAGAGATAGAGAGAGAACTGAACTGGGGGAACTCCCCATTTCAGCATATGGGTCCGCATGGGCCAGGGCCAGGATTCGATCCTCGGTCCCCGGTGCTGCAGTGAGTGCTTAACCCACTGAGCCATCCCAGCTTCCCCAACAAGCTCCTTATTACAATGATGAAGTTTGTTAAGATTAACATCTTTTAAATTGCTATCAATATGACAACAGTCTTTGAAAACATAAATATGAAGCAAAAGAATGTTCCATTTGTATACATGTATAATAGAATGTGTGTGTGTGTGTAATCTAGCTTGCATGTATTTGTCTATTAATGAGGAGGAAGGATAAGAAATAAAAGGGAATAAAATGGAAGTTTTATTTTCTTTTGAAATTTAAGAAAAAAATTTTCTTTTTCATTCTTCCTCAGACAGTTGGAAGATGAAAAAACAAAAAGAAAATAAAAAAATTATAAACTTCAAGTACTTAAGTTTCTGTGCTAAAGGGAGGATTCAAATGTTGTCCGAATCCTATATGGCTGCAAGGCATCTACATTTTATGTAAGGTGGTATAATATGAACCCTAAATAGGTTATAAAAGTTAAAGAAGTGTATACTAATTTCAGGAGTAATCAGTAAAATTTCTGAACACACACACACACACACACACACACACACACACAGACAATCAGCCTCAATATCTGAGTCTCCATCAACCTGGCTAAAACTGTTTATTTGACCTGTTCTGGTGATTCCCTGAAACCCTGTCTTACCCAACTTTTGGGCACACCCAAGCTGCTTCCAGTAGATTTTACATATAAATGACCTGTCTTGGCTTATGCTATGGACTTTTCTAAAATCTCTCAAAGGTTCACCCAAACAAGCAGCATCTGGCTCCAGCATGTCCTATACCATTTGTTAACAGCTCCAAGCCCAGCACTAGCAGCAGCTGATTTCAGTTCATGGCTTGAACTCTCTAGGCAACTCCAGTTCTAGTGCAGGTGGCAACAATTTGTAAATCACTTTGTGGCTTATGCCAGGTGGCCCTTGGCAGGGCACAGGCTGTAACTAAACTGGGCCTGTGGTGAAGCCCCTCCCAGGATACCCAAGGATGAGTACACCCAGTGATCAGCTTTGGACAAAGCTGGAGTATCACTCAGCTGCCTCCAAGAACAAAACACCTGAATGGCATACTGGGAAGGCACCAAAGCCCTACTAAAGCAAATCTTGTTCTGTAGAGTCAGCTCCTGCACTACAGCTTCTCTACTGTAGTCATGACCAGTCTTCACAACCAATCAGCCTGAGGGTCAATCCATCCCATTGATGTATGAAAAACAACCAAGGCTCAACTACAAGGGGAGGGCCAACACAATGTGCACATAGGACACACCTCTAGTACCTGGTTTAGGTGTCCAACAAGACTGTACTGCTGATCCCCTGAGGACATTTACCACACAAGTCCACTCTACTAAAATCAGGAGATGTCACAGCCCTACCTAATACATAGAAACAAACACAAGGAGGCAGCCAAAATGTAAACATATTCCAAATAAAAGACCAGAACAAAGCTCCAGACAAAGTACTAAACAAAATAGAGACAAGCAATCTACCAGAAGTAGATTTTCAACACTCATTATAAGGATACTCAATGACCTCAAGGAGAATATTAAAAAAGAGATAGCACTGAGGGTGGGGGGAGAAGGTGGGCGGGGGAGAGTTGGTTGGGAGGGAAGTAGGGAGGGGGAATCAAACACACGGTGATGGAAAGGGAGCTGATTCTGGGTGGGGAGCACATAATGCGATATATAGACAATGTAATATAGAATTGTACACCTGGAAACAATGTAATTGCTATCAATTAATATCACCCCAATAAATTTAACAACAATAACAACAACAACAAAGAGATAGCAGTCATAAAAATGGAGATAGAAAACAAAACAGAACCAGTAAAAACAAAAAATATATAATAATTGAAATTAAAAATATATTAGTGAATATCAACAACAGATTAGATGAAATACAGGACTGACTGAGTAATTTGGAAGAGAAACTAGCAGAAAACATCCAATAAGAACAGTAAAAAGAATTAAAAAAAAAATGAGAATAGTTTAAGAGACCTCTGGGACAACATCAAGCTTGACAAAATTCACATCATAGTAGTAACAGAAGGAGAAGAGAGAGAGAGAGAGAGCGCAATAAATTGAAAACCTTTTGAGGAACTCATAAATCAAAACTTTCCTAACCTGGTGAATGAAATTGACACAAAAACCTAGGAAGTGCAGATTCCCAAACAAGATGAACCCAAGGAGGTCCACACCAAGAAACACAATAATTATTGAAATGCCAAAGGTTAAAGACAAAGAAAAAATCTTAAAAACAGGAAGGGAAAAAATCATTAGTTATCTACAAGAAACTCCCATAAGATTATCAGCTGATCTCTCAACAGAAATTTTGAAAGCCAGAAGGGATTGTCACCTAATATTTAAAGAGATGAAAAGCAAGTAAGCACAACCAAGATTACTTTACACAGCAAAACTATTATTTAGAGTTGAAGGAGAGATAAAGAGCTACCCAGACAAGAAAATCCTAAAGGAGTTCATTACCACCAAACCAATATTACAAAAATGTTAGCAGAACTTATTTTGTTAAAGATTTATTTTATTGTTTTCAGAGAAGGTGAGAGAGTGTGAGAGAAGTGGGGAGAACCCAGAGCAGTCTCCATAGTTGTAAATAATCAGTTGTGACATAGTTTCATTCCACACAAGTGGATGTGGGACTGCATGGGGCAGGAACTGAACTGGGGGTCTCCCACATGAGAGGTGAGAACTATCACCACCATTCAGTGGTTAGACATTTCCCCATAGTTCAGCACATGGGTTAGCATGGGTTGGGGCTGGGATTTGATCTTCAGACCTTGTGGTTACAAGGTAAAAGCTCAACTTGATGAGCTATCCTGGCATCCCAATGGAGCTTTTCTAAGATTAAAAAAAAGATTAAATTATAAATAATAAAATGGCTAGAAGTGTTAAATAGATATCTATCAACAATTACTTTCAACATAAATGTATTAAATTATTCAATCAAAAGATAGAGTAGCTGACTGGATAAGAAAAGAAGACCCTTAAAAACTAAAAACATTTACCGGTACCTTAAGATCAGGAACAAGACAAGAATGGCCACTGTCACCACTTTTACTCAACATAGTACTGAAGTGCTAGTTACAGCAACCAGACAAGAAAAACAAATAAGGCCCTACCCACTAAGATGGTGGAGTGAGAGGAGCTCTTGAAACCTCTCCTGGAAAGAACAATTTAAACAAACTAAAATCCAACCAGAGAATCCCTAAGCAACACATAACCTTGGCTGAGTGACCCACTTATCAAAAGAAAATACCAAAAGCTGGAAAAAGGGAGGCATGTGAAAGAGAAAGAAAGGGAGCTGTCTGGAAACATGCTGCAGAGCACAACCTGGAGACCTATCTGGTGAGTAACCCAGGGGCTGGCCCAAAGAGTCTCTGCTAAGAGAAGAGACTGACTGAGGCTTCCCCCACCAGCCCATCTAAGAGACTGCATTCGGTGAGCAGCTGCCAGGGGGCAGCCAGTGCCCTGTGGCATGGACAGGCCTGCACCTTTCCCGGTGAACCCTGCCCCCACTCTTCCTGCTGGGGCCAGCAGAGGGAGATTGCCATTGCCCTGTGATGCAGGCCGAGCTGAGCCATTCTCAACAAAACCTGCCTCCACCTTCCCCGCTGAAGCCAGCAGAGGGGCTGGAAAACTGAAGTACAGGTGTGGTAGCTTCTGACTGCAGTAAGATCTTGGAGGCATAGAATGCCACATTCCAACATATCTTCCCAAATAGGAGGCATACAGAGACCAATACCTGAGTTAAAAAGAGGCTCACCATTTTGGAAGTCTCCCACTGTAAGAAAACCAAATAAACAAGAGAAAATAGTACAAAACAGTGCAGCAACACCAGCTAAGAAGAAAAAGAAAGTTTTTTTATTTTTATTTTTTATTTAACACATACCAGGGGAAAAGTCCTTATGTCCAAGAAAAGAAATGTTGCAACAGTGATGAACACACTTGTAAATAAATGTGCTCAGAAACAATGAGAAAAACCTCCAAAGAAGGAACTTGGAGATATAGGAATGGTTGAGCTAAATGACACAGAATTCATGACTGCAATTCTGAAAACACTCAAAGAGATCAAAGAAAACCGGTGGAGTACACAAGGGAGTTAAATGACCTCAGAAAGGAAATTGAATCTATAAAAAAGAAGCAAATGGAAATTCTGGAGATAAACAACACCATAAAAGAAATGAAAAATGAAATAACTAGCATTGCAGGCACAGCTGACCAGATGGAGAAAAGAATTACTGAAATTGAAGACAGAAATTTGGAATTGTAACAGAAGGAAGAAGAGAGAGACCTAACAGCTAGTAGAAATGAAAGATATCTACAAGAACTATCTGACTCTGTTAGAAAGAATAATATAAGAATGATAGGTATTCTTGAGGGAGCAGAGGATGAGATGAGCACAGAAAATTTGCTAAGACAAATAGTAGATGAGAACTTCCCAAATCTAGGCAACAACCGGAATCCCAAATTGAAAAAGGAAATAGAACCCTTAGCTACTTGAATCCTAGCAGACTTCTCCAAGGCACATTATACTGAAGCTATTAAAGATCAAAGACTAAGAAAGAATCCTCAAGGCAGCCAGAACAAAGAACACCATACCCTGTAAAAGAAGGGCCATTAGACTATCATCAGATTTCTCAACAGAAACTCTGCAAGCCAGAGGGGAATGGAACAAAGTATTCAAAATATTAAAGGAGAAAAATTACCAGTGAAGAATTCTATACCCAGCAAAGTTATCCTTTAGATATCAAGAAGGAGCAAAGACCTTTACAGACACACCTAAATTGAAGAAATTCTCCAGCACAAAGCCAGCATTTTAAGAAACAGGGAAGGAGGTGATTGGACCTGAAACAAAAAGTAAAAATAATAAGGGATAAACTGAAACAACAAAAGAAAAAAAAAAGGGAGGAAGTAAAGGTTTAAATTTTCCAAAGGAGTGGAGGTAAGAAACATCCTTAAGAATAGGAGCTACTTCATATATGAAACCTTCTTTTATATAAAGTTCATGGTAACTAGTGAAGAAGAACTTAGAACTGGGAAACATAACAATAAAAGAAGAGAAACAGAGAAGAGTCATAAACACGATCAAACTAAAATAACTGATGGGAATAAGAAAGCAAAGAAGCAATTAAAAAAAGAGCTACCATAAAACAAAAGATAAAATGTCTATAGAAAATCCTCATATATCCATCATAATCCTAAATTTAAATGGACTGAATTCACCAGTAAAAAGACACAGAGTAGCAAATTGGATTAAAGAACAAAATCCAACCTTATGCTGCCTACAAGAGACATACACATCAGCCACAAGAACAAACAGACTCAAAGCGAAAGGATAAATAAAAGTACTCCAAGCAAATGGCACCCAGAGAAAAGAAGGTGGAGCCATACTTAGTCTGATGAAGCAGATTTCAGGATCAAAGAGATAACAAGAGACAAAGATGAACATTTCATAATAATAAAGGAGACAATGCAACTTGAAGATATTACACTTATTAATATATATGTCCCCCACCCCTGAAGAAGCACAAACTTTACAAAGCAACTACTAACAGATATAAGAGGAGAAACTGCAAAAAATACAATTATAATATGGGACTTAAACACCTCATTGACGTCAGTGGACAGATCATCCAAACAGAAAATAAATAAAGAAATATCAGCTTTCAATGATACATTACAGCAATTGGACATAGTTGACATTTACAGGGTATTTCATGCTACAACACAGGATTACATATTCTTTTCTAGTGCACATGGAATATATTCAAGGATAGACCACATGCTAGGACACAAAGCTAGCCTCAGCAAATTTAAGAAGATTAAAACCATACCAAGTGTATTCTCTGATCACAAAGCTTTGAAATGGGAGTTCAACTACTAAAAGAAATCAGGAAATAAACCACATATACATGGAGATTAAACAACATGTTATTTAAAAATGACTGGATCAAAGAAGAAATAAAAGAAGAGATTAAAAAAATACATATAAACAAATGACAATGAAAACATAACATGCCAAAATTACCGGGATGCAGCAAAAGCATTAATAAGAGGGAAATTTATATCACTAGAGGCCTTTCTCAAGAAACAAGAAAACTCACAAGTCAACAACCTAATATCACATCTTCAAGAACAAGAAAAAGAAGAACAACAAAAACAAAACAAACCAAAACAAAAACACCCACCCAAAACCAGCAGAAGAAAGGAAATAACAAAAATTAAAGCAGAACTAAATAAAACAAAGAATAGAAACACAATAGAAAAAATTAAAGCAACAAAGCTCTAGTTCTTTGATAGAATTGATAAAATTGAGAAACCATTGGTTAGTACCAAGGTAACAAAACACACTAATAATCCAAATTAGATAAGAAAGAGGGAAAATTACAACTGATACCACAGAAATACAAAGAATTGTAAAATAACACTATGAAGGAATATATGCCACCAAATTTATTTTGCAACCTAGAAGAAATAGACACATTCTTAGAAACATAGTATACCTCGACTGAATCAAGAAGAAACTGCATAACCCAAACAGACAAATCAACAGTAAGGAAATTGAAACAATCATCCAAAACCTCCCCCAAAGCAAGAGTCCAGGACCAGATGGTCTCACTAATGTGTATTACTAGGCATTCTAAGAAGAACTAACACCTATCCTCCTCAAACTTTTCCAAAAAGTTGAAGAAGAAACAATATCACCCAACTCATTTTATGAGGTCAACATTACCGTAATACCAAAGCCTGGCAAGGACATCACATAAAAAGAAAACTATAGACCAATATCTCTGATGAACACTGATGCAAAAACCCTAAACAAAATACTAGTAAATAGAATACAAAAATGCATTAAAAATGTTGTACCTTATGATCAAGTAGGTTTCATCCTCGGGGCACAAGAATGGTTCAACATACACAAATTGATCAATGTGATACTCCACATAAACAAAATTAAAGATAAAACCATATGATTATATCAATTGATTCAGAGAAAGCATTCGACAAGATACAACATCCATTTATGATTAAAACACTTAATAAAATGGTTATCGAAGGAAAGTACCTCCACACAATTAAGGCCATAAATGACAAACTCTCATTGAATATCATAATGAGTGGGAAAAAACTGAAACCTTTTCTTCTAAAATCAGAAAGAATACAAGGATGTACCCTGTCACCACTGGTATTCAACAAAGTGCTGGAAGTTCTAGACAGAGCCATTAGGCAGGAAAAAGAAATAAAAGGCATCTAAATAGGGAATGAAGAAGTTAAACTGTCACTTTTTGCAGATGACATGATCCTTTATATAAAAAACCCTAAAGACTCCACCAGAAAAGTATTACAAATAATAAATGAATATAGTAAAGTTGTAGGATACAAAATCAATGTACAAAAATTCACAGCATTTTTCTATGCCAACAACGGAACTTCAGAAAAAGAAATGAGAAAAGTGATAACATGTGTCATCAAAACAAAAAGGATATAATACTTAGGAGTAAACCTAACAAAGAATGTGACTGACTTACACACAGAAAACTGTAAGACACTATTAAAAAAAATTGAAGAAGATACAAAGAAATGAAAAGATATTCTGAGCTCATGAATTGTAACAATCAACATAGTTAAAATGGCCATATTACCCAAATCAATATACAGATTTAATGCAATTCCAATCAAAATCACACAGACATTCTTTTGAGAAATAGATTAAAAACATTATTAGATTTATATGGAATCCCAAAGGCTTAGAATCACCAAAGCAATCCTCCAATAAAACAATAAGGCTGGAGGCATCACACTCCCTGACTTCAGTCTATATTATGAAGTGTCAATAATTAAAACAGCTTGGTATTGGCAGAAGAATAGACATACAGACCAGTGAAACAGAATAAAACACCCAGAAATAAACCCACAAATATATGGACAGATAATTTTTGGAAAAGAAGCAAAAAATATACAATAGAGAAGAGAAAGCCTCTTCAGGAAATGGTGCTGGGAAAATTTGAAAACCACCTGCAAAAGAAGGAATCTGGACTGTGAACTATCACCATATATCAAAATTAACTCAAAGTGGATTAAAGACCTCCACATAAGACCTGAAACTACAAACTGCATAGAAGAAAGCATCGGTTCTAAACTTATACATCTTGGGTTCAGAGATCACTTTATGATCTTGACTCCAAAGGCAAGGGAAGTAAAAGCAGAAATAAATGAATGGAACTATCTGAAACTAAAAACTTCTACACAGCAAAGGACACCATCAGCAAAGTGAGAAGGAAACCAACCCAATGAGAGAAAATATTTGCAAACAATACCTTTGATAAGGGGCTAATATCTAAAATATACAAAGAAGCCATACAAGTCAATAAACAAAACAAATGATCCAATTAAAAAATGGGCAGAATGTCTAAACAGACACTTCTCCCCTGAAGACATACAGTCAACAGATACATGAAAAAATGCTGAACTTTACTAGCAATTAGCAAGAGGCAAATTAAAACCACAATGCATACCACTTCACACCTGTTAGAATGGTATAATCACAATGACAGGGGATAAGAAGTGCTGGAGAGGCTGTGGAGAAAAAGAAACCCTCATACACTGCTGGTGGGAATGTAAATTGGTACAACCACTATAGAAGGCATTATGGAGATTCCTCAAAAACTAGGAATGAAATTGCCATATGACCCAGGAATTCCTCTCCTAGATATATACCCCCAAAACCTGAAAATCTTAATCTGCAATGATATATATACCCCAATGTTCATTGCAGCACTGTTCACGGTGGCCAAGTCACTTAAACAACCAAAGTGTCCTTTGATAGATGAGTGGATAAAGAAGTTGTGGTACATTTACACAGTGAAATACTACTCAGCAATAAGAAAAGATGAAATACAGCTACTTTTGGCAATAAGGACAGACCTTGAAAACATCTATTAAGCAAAATTAGTCAGATTGAAAGACAAAAGAAACATATAACCTCACTCATAGGTGAAATATAAAACTGGAAGTAAGAAAGAAACAAAAACTCACAGACACAGTCTGTGGTTTTGTGGTTGCCTGGGGGTTGGGGTGGGAGGTGGAGGGGGGAGGGAAGTGGGAGGGCTGGTGGGGGAATGGGGAGGGGGCAATGAATGTAAAAAAAGAAAACAAAATAAATGCATCCAAATAGGAAAAGAAAAAGTGAAACTATCATTATTTGCAGATGGCATGATACTATATATAGAGAAGGCCAAAGATTCGACTCCCAAATTACTGTAATTGATAAAAAATTTTCGTAAAGTGGTGAGATATAAAATTAATATCTAAAAATTGATTGCATTATTATACACCAATAACAAAATAACAAAAAAATAAGAAAATAATTTTATTTACATTTCATGAAAAATAATATCTAGAAATAAATTTAACCAAAGAAATCATAGACATGTACTTGGAAAATTATAAGACAATGAAGAGAGAAACCAAGGAAGATACAAATAAATGAAAATATACACCATGCTCATGCATATGAAGAATTAATATAGTCAAAATGGCCATACTACAGAAAGGTACCTATAGATTCAATGCAATCCATATCAAAGTTCCGGTGAAATTTTTCACAGAACTAGAACAAATAATCCTAAAATTCCTATGGAACCATAAAAGACCTAGAATAGACACAGCAATCCTGAGAAAGAAGAACAAAGTTGGAGGAATCACACTACTAGATATCAAATTATACTATAAGGTTACAGTTATCAAAAGAGCATGGTGGTTGCATTAAAAACAGACCCATAGATCAATGGAACAGAGTAGAGAGCCCAGAAATAAACCCAAATTGGTATGGCCAATTAATCTATGACAAAGGAAGCAAGAGTTTACATTGGTTAAAGACAGTCTATTCAACGAATGGTGCTAGAAAACTGGACAGATACATGCAAAAAAAAAAATTGGATCACCTTCTTGCACCATATACAACCCCCTTCCCCCCTTCAAAATAGAGTAAAGACTTAAATTTAAGAACTGAAACCAAAAAATTTCTAGAGGAAAGTACAGGAAGTAACTTCTCAGACATTACCCTTACTTGGCAACACCTGCAGTGATGTATCTCATTTGGGCAAGGCATGTAAACAAACAAACAAACAAACAAATGAGACTATATTAGACTAAAAAGTTTTTTGTTTTTTTTTACATCAAATGAAAACAACAAAATGAAAGAATGGGAAAAAATATTCACTAATGAAACATCTGATAGAGGATTAATACCCCAAATTTATAAGAAATGAATACAACTCAAGATTAAACAAACAACAAAAACAAAACACCAACATCTCCCACCAACACCAAAAACCAAAACAAACAAACAAACAAACAAACAAAAAAACCAAATAGTCCAATAAAAAAATGGGCAGAAGACCTGAATAAACATTTCTCCAAAGAGGACATACAGATGGCCAATAGATACATGAAAAGATGCTCAACATCACTGATTATCAAAGAAATGCAAATCAAAACCAGAATGAGATAGCACCTCACTCCTCTCAGGATGGCTATCATCAGCAAATCAACCAACAAGTGTTGGCAAGGATGTGGTGAAAAGGGAACCATGCTACACTGTTGGTTGGATTGCAAATTCGTCCAGCCACTTTGGAAAACAGTATGGAGCTTCTTCAAAGAATTAAAGATGGAACTACCTTATGATCCAACATTTTCAGCATGGGTATTTATCCAAAGAATTCCAATACACTAATTCAAAAAAAATGTGTGCACCCCTGTATTTATTGTGGCGTTATTCATAATGGCCAAGACATGGAAACAACCTAAATGCTTATCAATAAATAATTGGACAAAGAAGCTGTGGAGTATTATGCAACCATACAAATAGTAAAATTGTACCTTTTGCAACAACATGGATGAAACTAGAAGATATCATGCTAAGTGAAATAAGTCATGCTGAGAAAGATAAATACCATATGATTTTACTTATTTGTAGAATCTAGAGAACAGAATAAATGAACAATCAAAAAGAAAAAAACCTCATGGACATAGACAATAGTTTTGTGGTTGCCAGAGGGGAAGGAGGAAGGAATGTGGGAGACAGGTGAGTGGGATTCAAGTACATGGTGATGGAAAAAAAACAACTGATTCTGCATGGTGAGTTCATGCTGCAACATATAGACAATGTATTGTAGAATTATATACCTGGAACCTGTATAATTTTACTAACCAATGTCACCCCGATAAATTTAATTAAAAATAAAAGACCCTTCCATACGGTGCTTATGCGAGACTCACTTTAGATTGAAAGACATACGGACTGAAAATAAAAGGATGGAAAAAAAAAACAGTTTCATAAAAATGAAAAGTAAAAAAAGGAGCTGGGTAGAGGTTAATGCTGGAATAGCTCCACAGGTTAAGTGCTTGCCTTCCATCATGAGGTCTAGGGAATCAGGTCCTGGTAGGCCCATGCAAACCCATATGTTGGGCCATGGTGCAACTAGTAACCTCTGGGCTGGTGAAGGTTCTCACTTCCCATGAGGAAGGCCTCCATTTTAGTTCTGGCCCCACATCCACCTCTGTGGAATTAAACTATGGCACAGCTAATGATGTGTGACTTTGGGGATTGCTATGGACTCTTCCTCTCCTCTCTGTCACTCTCTTTCTCTCAAAAGCAATAAAATAAATCTTAAAAAATAAAGAAAAAAAGAAGAGGCTGGGGGAGCGATACATACACTGAACAAAACAGACTTTAAAACAAAGTTTGTCACAAGAGACAGAACCCTGCAAACTCACTTCTGGTATTTTCCCAAAGAAACCCATAGCACTACTTGGAAGGGACATGTGTATCTATATATTCATTACAGCATTGTTTATAATGGCCAAGATGTGGAGGCAGCCTGCGTATCTGTCAATGGATGAGTGAATTAAGAGTAGGTGGTACATATATACAATAAAATACTGCCTGGCAGTAGAATTAAATGGTTCTTGCAATCTGCAGTGGCATGAATGAATCTGGTGGGTGCTGTGCTTAGTGGAGTATGTCAGATGGAAAAAGACAGATGCAGTGATTTTGCTTGTATATGTGGAATTTAACAAATAAAACTGGGGAAGCTGGGATGGCTCAGTGGGTTAAGCACTTGCCTTGCAGTTCTGGAGTCTGAGGATTAAGTTCTGGCCCTGGCCCATGTGGACACATATGCTGAACTGGGGTGTGCTTCCCATGTGGGAGACCCCCAGTTCAGTTCTCACCAGGGTGAGTTTCCCTTGTGGGAGGCCCCAGGTTTGGCCCCCAGGTTCCCGCCCTGCATGGCCCTCTGTCCATCTGTGTGGAATGAAACTATGTATAAAACTGATGATGTACAACTATGGAGACTGCTCTGGGCCCTCCCTCTTCTTTCTGGCACTCTCGCTGTCAAAACAATGAAATAAATCTTTAAAAAAACAAACAAATAAAACAAAAACAAAGTTAAGTATACAAAGAACCTTTAGATGGTTGGTAGATGGGAAGGGGTTTGGGGTGTGGGTGAAAAAGGAAAAGGGATTAAGAAGTATGAATTGGTTGTTACACAATAGTTATGGGGATGTAGTATATAGTATAAGAGATATAGTCAATAATATTGTAGTAACTATGTATGGTGTCAGATGGGTACTAGATTTATTGAGGTGGTAGAAGTTTGGGGAGCAGAGTAATAAAGGTTACAGTAGTAAGAAGTACAAATTGATTGTTATAAAATAGTTATGGGGATTGTAAATAAAATATAAGAAACATACTAAAATATAAGATGATAACTATGTATAGTACCAGGTGGTTACTAGATTAGTCAGGGGGATCACCACTTAAATTATATAAATGTCTAATCACTATGTTGTACACCTGAAATTAACATAAAATATATTGAATGTTAACTGATTTGACAAATTTAAAAAGAGTAGATAATGGTGGAGGAGAATAAGACATTCAAATTTCCAGGTATAAAACAAAATGTCTAAAGTTCAAAGAAAGTACTGTGTAGTTATATTGCTATTGCTATAGTTTTAATAATTTAGGTGATACTTTAAAAAATAAAGTTCTGTTTTGTTATGGCTTTATTGCCAATTTAATGCTATTCAAACTCACATGTTCTCACAATTAGTGTCAAATCCTATTAGTAAAAAAACTGAAAAGCAATAGGGAGAGTATTTTCTGAATAGCCTGTTATAAATATTTAACCTTATACTTTATTTTGAGATATAACAAAAATTCACCTTTTAGATAAACTGAAAAGAAAAGAAAGAAAAAAAAGAATGTGGCTTACAGAATATTGATAAAAATTCTTCTGAAAGAACACATGCTGGGGGAAGCTGGGATGGATAAGTGGGTTGTGTGCACACCTTGCAGCCTCAGGGTCTGAGATTGAGTCCCAGCCCTGACCTATGTGAACCCATAAGCCCCATGATTGGCTTCTGCCTGGGGTATGCTTCCCATATGGGAGGCGCCCAGCTTACAGAGGTGTGCTTCCCATGCCAGAGGACCCCTTCCTGGTTCCCACCCAGCATTGTCCCACCCCACCCATGTGGAATTAAACTATGTTGAAAACTAATGACGTACAACTATGGAGACTGCTATGGGCCCTTTCTCTCTGTCTCTCTCTCTCAAAAACAATAAAATAAATCTTTAAAAAGAAAAAAAAGGACACTTTTTAAGGTACTGAAATTATACCAATTCTCTAAAATCTCTTTCAGAGAACTAAGCAAAAGGAATACTTTGTAACACATCCTAAAAATTCAGCATTATTAAGACTGAAGACATTGCAAGGAAAACAAACAAACCAACCTACGGATGGATATATAACATGAACATAAATGCAAAAATTCTCAACAAGATATTAACAGATCAAGTCGAAAATAGTATAAGATGAATTGTATAGTGAATGCCTAATTGGAATTTATCTCAGGTATGCAAGACTGGTTTGACATATGAAACTCAATTAATAATCTGTCACATCAACAGCATAAAAAAGAAAAATCACATTATCATAGCAATAGATACATAAAAAACATTTGACAAAATACAGCACCCATTTATAATAAAAACTCTCAGTAAACTAAAAATGGAGTGGAACTTTCTCAACTTAATAAAAAACATCTACCATAAAAATATAGCTAATAGTTTAATAGTTAATAGCTATAGCTATAACACATAATGGTAAAAAACTCAAAGCTTTCCCAATAAGATCTAGTTTTTATCTATAGTATATTTTAAAATTAAATTTATTGGGGTGACATTGGTTAATAAAATTATATAGGTTTCTGGTATACAATTCTATAATACATCATTTATGTGTTGCATTGTGGCTCACCACCCAGAGTCAGTTCTCCTTCCATCACCATATATTTGACTCCCTAATGCCCTTTTACTACCTCCTCCCCCTATAACTGGTGGTAACCACCAAAGTTTTCTGTGTCTATGAGTTTTTGTTTGTTCGTTTATCTTTTTTATTTGTTGCTTTCAGTTTTATATTTCACATATGTGAAATCATATGGTTCTTGACTTCTGCCTGATTTATTTTGCTTATCATTATAATTTCAAGATTCATCATGTTGGGGAAGCTGGGATGGCTCAGCAGGTTAAGCACTCGATTTGCACCTTTGGGGACTAAGGATCAAATCCTGGCCCTGGTCCGTGCAGACCCATATGCTGAACTGCAGTGAGCTTCCCATGTGGGAGGGCCCCAGTTTGGTTCCTGACTCCAGGTTAAGCCCCTGGCTTGAGGGGGTGTGCCTCCTGTGTGGGAGGCCCCCAGCCCACTTCCCATTCTGCGAGGTCCCCACCCACATGTGTAGAACAAAACCATGTCAAAAATTGATGACATACAACTATAGAGACTTCTCTGGGTCCTCCCCCTTCTCTCTGTTTGTCTTTGTCCCTGTCAAAAACAATAAAATAGAAAAGACGTCATCAAGATGATGGCATGAGAAGAGCTCTTAAAACCTCTCCTGGAAAGACAACAATTTAAACAACTAAAATCCAACCAAAGAATCCCTAAGTAGTGCACAACTTCGGCTGAGAGACCCAAGAAAATTCCTAAAGCTGGAGAAACAGAGATGAGTGAAAGAGAAAGAAAGGGAGCAGCGTGGAGACCCACTGCAGAGCACAACCTGGAGACCCACCCAGTGACCAACCCGAGTCCTGACTGAAGTGGGAATGTGGGGGCGAGGGTTGAGGTGCAGAACGACTCTGGGTGTGTTGGAGTCCTGGAAAAGACAGAGGTGGAGGTGCAGATGCCAGAGTGTGGGGTGGATGGGAAAGGCAGGCACGGCTGATGGTGGTGAGAGGCACCAGTGGGAATGCAGAGGGGAGGAGCCCTGGCATGGTGAGGGTGGCCAAAGCACAGTGCAGGAGGCCAGAGCGAGGCACCAGCAGCAGCCAGAGATTGGTGCAGGTGACCAGAGTGAATATCTGGCTGCTAGTGCTTA
Organism: Craseonycteris thonglongyai; assembly: GCA_004027555.1. Lineage (NCBI taxonomy): Eukaryota > Metazoa > Chordata > Mammalia > Chiroptera > Craseonycteridae > Craseonycteris > Craseonycteris thonglongyai. Next base: position 19,928 of record PVKE010018895.1, read on the forward strand.
AGTTGGGCAGCTAGAGCTGGGGGCCCATGGATTGTGAGGCCAGCAACTGGAGCCAGAGGAGGGTGTTCCAGTGGATGGAGCACCAACACTGAGTGTGTGTTGGTGGCTGAGTCGCAGAGTGGGCATCAGTGAGGTGAGGCCCCAATAGGAGCACAGTGCATGGTCTTGGACAGGGAGCCTGGCTGCTTTCCCTTGCTGTCTCCCCGGGCTCACCCTGCAGGCCTCGCCCACAGCAGGCCTTCAGTGAGCTGCTGCTGGGAGGCTGCCATTACCCTGTGATGCAATCAAACCTGCTCCTTTCTTAACAAACCCTGCCCTCACTCTTCTTGCTGAAGCCAGAGGGAAGCCTTCATTACCCTTTAATGCAATCAGGCCTGCACCTTTCTCAACAAACCTCGCCCACACTCTTCTGGCTGAAGCCGGCAGAGGGATCTAGATGTGGCAGCTTCTGACAGCAGTGGGATCTCAGAGGCATAGAATACCATCACCCACCATACCTTCCCAAAGAGGAGGCATACAGAGACCAGGGCAACTGAGTCAAAAAGAAACCCATCTCCTAGGAAGTCTCCCACAGTGAAAAAATGAAATAAATAAGAGGAAATATTATAAGCCACTAACACCAGCTTGGAAGTAAAAGAAAGACACCTTCACATCTACCAAGGGAAAAGTCCTCATGTCCAGGAAATGAAACACTCCAACAGTGATGAATAATACCCCTTTGAACAAAGGAGCTCAGAAAGAAAAAAATATCTCCAGAAAAGGAACTTGAAGATATGGAATTTATGAGCTAAGTGACAGAAAATTTAAGGTTGCAATTATGAAAATGTTCAGAAAGATTAGAGAAAGCTGGCAGAGTACACAGAAGGAGCTAAATGACCTCAAAAAGGAAATGGAATCTATGAAAAAGATGCAAACAGAAATTCTGGAGCTAAACAACACAATAAAAGAAATGAAAAATGAAATAGCTAGCACAGAAAGCAGAGCTCACCAGATGGAGGAAAGAATTAGTGAAATCAAAGACAAAAATTTGGAAATGTCACAGAAGGAAGAAGAGAGAGACCTAAAAGCTAAAAGAAATGAAAGGTATCTACAAGAACTCTCTGACTTCATTAGAAAAAATAATATAAGAATAATAGGTATTCCACAGGGATCAGAGGAGGAGATGGGCACAGAGAATCTACTCAGAAAAATAGTAGATGAGAACTTCCCAAATCTATGGCAAGAACTGGCACATCAAATCGAAGAAGGAAACAAGACCCCTAGCTACTTAAATTCTAACAGACCCTCTCCAAGGCACATTATCCTGAAGATGTCAAATGTCTAAGAAAAAGAAAGAATTCTCAAGGCAGCCAGAACAAAGAACACCATAAACTATAAAGGAAAACCCATCAAACTCTTATCAGATTTCTCATCAGAAACTCTACAAGCCAGAAGGGAACGGAACAAGGTATTCAAAATATTAAAGGAGAAAAATAACCAGCCAAGGATCCTATACCCAGCAAAGTTATCCTTTCCATATGAAGGGGGATTAAAGACCTTTGCAGACATACAAAAACTGAAGGAATTCTCTAGCACAAGGCCAGCATTTAAAGAAATACTGAAGGAGGCGATTGGACCTGAAACAAAAAGTAAAAGTAAATAGGGATAAACTGGAACAACAAAAATATAAAAAGGGGAGGAAGTAAAGACTTACGTTTCCAAAGAAAATGGAGATAAGAAACATCCTTAAGGAAAGGAACCACTGCATATATGAGTTTGTTTTATATGAAGTTCATGGTAACCACTGAAAAAGAACTTAGAACTGGGACACATAAAAACAAAAGACGAGAATACAGGAAAAACAGTCACAAACACCATCAAACTAAAATAATCAATGGAAAGAAAAAAGCAAAATAGTAATTAAAAAAAGAACTACCAGAAAACAAAAGTTAAAATGACTATAGGAAATCCTCATATATCATTCATCACCCTAAATGTAAATGGACTGAACTCACCGATAAAAAGACACAGAATAGCAAACTGGATTACAGAACATAAACCAACCTTATGCTGTCTATAAGAGATACACCTCAGCCACAAGGACAAACACAGACTCAAGGTGAAAGGGTGGAAAAAATACTCCAAGCAAATGGCACACAGAGAAAAGCATGTGTAGTCATACTTATATTTGACAAAGGAGACTTCAGGATCAAAAAGATAATAAGAGACAAAAATGGACATTTAATCAGTATAAAGGGGAAAATACAGCAAGAAGATATTAAACATAAATATATATGCCCCAACCAAAATGTACCAAATTTACAAAGCAGCTACTAACAGATCTGAAAGGAGAAACTGGCAAAAACACAGTTATAGTAGGGGACTTAAACACACCATTGACAGCCATGGACTGATCATCCAAACAGAAAATAAACAAAGATATATCAGCTTTAAATAATACATTACAGCAACTGGACATAATTGACATTTACATGACAGTTCATTCTAAAACACAGGACTATAAATTATTTTCCAGTGCACATGGAACGTTTTCAAGGATAGACCACATGCTGGGACACAAAGCTAGCCTCAACAAACTTAAGATTGAAATCATACCAAATGTATTCTCTGATCACAAAGCTTTGATATTGGAGAGTGACTATAAAAAGACAGCAGGAAAAACCACATATACATGGAGATTAAACAACATGTTATTAAAAAATGACTGGATCAAAGAAGAAATAAAAAAAGAGAATAAAAAATACATAGAAACAAATGACAATGAAAACACAACATACCAAAACTACTGGGATGCAGCAAAAGCAGTAATAAGAGGGAAATTTACATCACTACAGGCCATTCTCAAGAAAGAAGAAAAATTACAAGTAAACAGCTTAATATTAAATCTTCAAGAGATAGAAAAAGAAGAACAAAACACACCCAAAGCCAGCAGAAGGAAGAAAATCATAAAAATTAAAGTAGAACTAAATGAAATTGAGAATAAAAAAACAATAGAAAAACTTAACACAACGAAGAGCTGATTCTTTGAAAAAAATAATAAAATTGACAAACCCCTGGCTAGCCTCACCAAGCGAAAAAGAGAGAACACACAAAAAATCTGTATTAGAAATGAAAGAGGGGAAATTACAACTGATACCACAGAAATACAAAGGATCATACAAAGATACTATGAAGGATTATACGCCACCAAATTTTGCAACCTAGTTGAAATGGACAAGTTTTTAGAGACATATAGTCTACCTAGACTGAATCAAGATGAACTGGATAACCTAAACAAACCAATCAACAGTAAGGAAATTAAAACCATCATCCAAAACCTTCCCCAAAGCAAAAGTCCAGGACCAGATGGTCTCACTAACGAGTTTTACCAGGCAATCATAGAGGAACTAACACCGATCCTCCTCAAACTTATCCAAAAAATTGAAGAAGAAGCAATACTTCCCAACTCATTCTATGAGGCCAACATTACCCTAATACCAAAGCCTGGCAAGGACGTCACAAAAAAAGAAAACTATAGACCAATATCTCTGATGAACACCAATGCAAAAATCGTAAACAAAATGCTAGCAAATTGAATACAACAATGCATTAAAAAGATTATACATCATGATCAATTGGGAATCATCCCAGAGGCACAAGGATGGTTCACCACACACAAATCAATTGATGTGATACACCACATAAACAAAATTAAAGATAAAAACCATATGATTATATCAATTGATGCAGAAAAAGCATTTGACAAGATACAACATCCATTTATGATCAAGACACTTAATAAAATGGGGTTAGAAGGAAAACACCTAAACATAATAAAGGCCATTTATGACAAACCCTCAGTGAATGTCATACCGAATGGGGAAAAACTGAAACCTTTTCTTCTAAAATCAGGAACCAAACAGGGATTTTCCCTGTCACCACTGTTATTTGACATAGTCCTGGAAGTCCTAGCCAGAGCCATTGGGCAGGAAAATGTAATAAAAGGCATTCAAATTGGAAATGAAGATGTTAAACTGTCACTTTTTGCAGATGATATGATCCTTTATATAGAAAACCCCAAAGACTCCACCAGAAAACTGTTAGAAATAATAAATGAATACAGTAAAGTTGCAGGATACAAAATCAATGTAAAAATATTCACAATATTTTTAATACACAAAGAACTAAACTTCAGAAAAAGAAATGAGAAAAATGATACCATTTGTGATCAAAACACAAATAAAATACTTAGGAATAAACTTAACAAAGAACGTGAAGGACTTATACATGGAAAAGGATAAGACACTATTAAAAGAAATAGAAGAAGATACAAAGAAATGGAAGGATATTTCATGTTCATGGATTGGAAGAAAAAACATAGTTACAATGTCCATATTACCCAAAGCAATATAAGATTTAATGCAATTCCCATCTAAGTCCCACAGACATTCTTTCAAGAAACAGATAAAAAAATAAAGATCAGATTCATATGGGACCACAAAAGGGCCTGACTTGCCAAAACAATTTTCCAAATAAAAGAAAAAAAAAGGCTGGAGGCATCATGCTCCCTGACTTCAGTCTATACTCCAAAGCGTCAATCATCAAAAAGAGCTTGGTATTGGCAGAACAACAGACATATAGACCAGTGGAACAGTATCAAAAACCCAGAAATAAACCCACAAATATTCGGACAGATAATCTTTGCCAAAGGAGCAAAACATATAAAATGGGTAAAAGAAATCTTCTTCAGTAAATGGTGCTGGGAAAATTGGAAAACCACATGCAAAAGAATGAATCTGAACAGTGAACTGTCACCACATACCAAAATTAATTCAAAGTGGATTAAGGACCTCCACATAAGATCCCAAACTATAAAGTGCATAGAAGAAGGCATTGGCACTAAACTTATAGACCTTGGGCTTAGAGAGCACTTCATGACCTTGACCTGAAAGGCAAGGGAAATAAAAGTAAAAATAAATGAGTGGGACTATATGAAACTAAAAAGCTTCTACACAGCAAAGGACACCATCAACAAAGTAAAAAGGAAACCAACTGAATGGGAGAAAATATTTGGAAACAATGCCTCTGATAAAGGGCTAATATCTAAAGTATATAAATAACTCATACAATTCAACAACAGAAAAACAAATGATCCAATTAAAAAATGGGCAGAAGATCTAAACAGTCACTTCTTTCCTAAAGATATACAAACAGCAAACAGATAATGAAAAAATGCTCATCTTCACTAGCAATTAGGGAAATGCAAATTAAAACCACAGTGAGATACCACCTCACACCTGTTAGAATGGCTATAATCAACAAGACAAGGAATAACAAGTGCTGGAGAGGCTGTGGAGAAAAAGGAACCCTCATACACTGCTGGTGGGAATGTAAATTGGTACAACCACTGTGGAAGGTAGTGTGGAGATTCATCAAAAAACTAGGAATGGAATTGCCATAGGACCCTGTAATCCCTCTCCTGCATATCTACCCCCCAAAACTGAAAACCTTAACCCGCAATGATACATGTACCCCAGTGTTCATTGCATCATTGTTCACGGTGGCCAAGTCGTTGAATCAACCAAAGTGTCCTCTGATAGATGACTGGATAAAGAAGTTGTGGTACATTTATACAATGGAATACAACTCAGTAATAATAAAAGATGAAATACAGCAATTTGTGACAACATGGAAGGACCTTGAGAACATCTTATTTAGGGAAATAAGTCAGAATGAAAGAATAAAGAAACATATGACCTCACTTACAGGTGGAATATAAAACTGACAGGAACAAAGAAACAGACTTATGGACACAGTCAATAGTTTAGTGGTTTCCTGAAGGGGGTAGGTGGGTGGGAGAGATGGGTGGTAGGGGAGTAGATAAGGGGAATCAAACATATGGTGATGGAAAATGAGCTGATTCTGGGTTGTGAGCACATAATGAGATGTATAGACAATATAATGTAGAATTGTACACCTGGAAACAATGTAATTGACATCAATTAATGTCACCCAATAAATTGAACAACAAGAACAACAAAAAAACAATAAAACAAGTCTTAAAAAAAAGATTTAGGGGGGGAAGCCGGGATGGCTCAGTGGGTTAAGCGCTCACTTTGCAGCGCCGGGGACAGAGGATCGAATCCTGGCCCCGGCCTGTGTGACCCATATGCTGAACTGGGAGCTCCCCCAGTTCAGGTCTCTCTCGGTCTCTGTATCTCTCTCTCTCTCTCTGTCTGTCAAAAATAAAAATAAATAAAGAGTGTCTTTAAAAAAAAAAAAAAAAAAAAAAGATTTAGGGGAAGCCGGGATGGCTCAGTGGGTTAGGCGTTCACTTTGCAGCCCCGGGGACCAAGGATCGAATCCTGGCCTCAGTCCGTGTGGACCCATATGCTGAACTGGGGAGTGCCCCCAGTTCAGTTCTCACTGGGGGGAGACCCCAGCCCAGTTCTGGCCCTGTGCAGCTCCACCCACCTGTGGAATGAAACTATGTGGAAAAACCAATGATGTGCAACTATGGAGACTGTTCTGGGCCCTCCCTCTTCTCTCTGTCTCTGACTGTATCTCTTTCTTTCTCTGTCAGAAACAATAAATAAATCTTAAAAAAAAGATTTATTAAAAAAGAAAGATTTATCATGTTGGAAATGGCAGTATTTCATCTTCTCTTATGGCCAAGTAATATTTTATTTTACAAGGTCTATCTGGAAAGTATTCATCCATGTAATATTAAAAAAAAGAGGTATTTATGGCTGGATTTTTTCTGGACAGCCCTTGTACTATATATTTTTTATCCAATCATCTATAGAATGACAAGTTGTTTGTTTCCATGTCTTGGCCACTATGAATAGTGTTGCCATGAACACAGTGGTACATATATCTTTATGGATAAATGTTTTCAAAATTTTGAGTGGATACCCAAAAGAGGTATCTATGCCTTGCATATATCAGAAGCATTGTTTACAAATATTTTCTCCCATTAGGTTGGTTTCCTTTTTACTTTGTAGACCGTATCCTTTGCTGTGTGGAAGTTTTCAGTTTGATATAATCCCATTCATTTATTTTTGCTTTTGCTTCCCTTGCCTTTGGGGTCAAGGTCATAAAGTGTTCTCTAAATCCAAGGTCTATAAGTTTAGTATTGATGCGTTCTTCTATGCACTTTATAGTTTTGGGCCTTATGTGGAGGACTTTAATCCACTTTGAGTTAATTTTGGTATATGGTGATAGTTCACAGTCCAGAGTCATTCTTTTGCATGTGGTTTTCCAATTTTTCCAGCATCATTTACTAAAGAGGTTTTCTTTTATCCATTGTATATTTTTTGCTTCTTTGTCAAAAATTATCTGTCCATATATTTGTGGATTTATTTCTGTTTTTTTTATTGATTTCCATTGGTCTGTATGTCTGTATTTCTTCCAATACCAAGCAAGCTGTTTTGATTATTGACACTTTCTAGTATTGACAGAAGCAGGGGAGCATGATGTGTCCAGCTTTATTCTTTTTTCAGATAATTGCTATTGTGGTTTGGGGCCTTTTTTAGTTCCATATGAATGTAATAATTTTTAAATCTGTTTCTTGAAAGAATATCTCTGGGATTTTGATGGGAATTTCATTAAATCTGTGTATTGATTTGGGTAATATGGCCATTTTAACTCTGTTGATTCTCCCAATTCATGAACTTGAAATATCTTTCCATTTCTTTGTATTTTCTTCAATTTCTTTTAATAGTGTCTTACAATTTTCTGTGTATAAGTTACTTACGTTCTTTCTTATTTTTTTAATATTACTATATTTTATTGTTAAATTTAATGGGGTGACATTGGTTGGTAACAATCAGACAGTTTCCCAATGTACAACTCCACATCACCCATGCATCGCATTATGTGCCCAGCTCCCAGAATCAGGTCCCCCTCCAACACCATATATCTGGTGCCCGCTCCCTCCTCCCCACACAACTCTCCCTTCCCCCTCCTCCCTCCACTCCAGGTAAACACCAAACCATTGAGTGTGCCCATAATGCTGGTGCCCTCTCCCACCTCCCCTCCCTCTCTCCCTCCCCCGTCCTCCCCTTCCCTCAGGCAATCACCAAGTTATTGGGTGTGTCCATAGGTCTCTGTGTCTTTGTAACTTTCAGTTTTATATTCCACCTATAAGTGAGGTCATATTTTTTCGGATTCTTTCATTCTGACTTATTTTGCTTAATAAGATGGTCTCTAGGTCCATCCATGTTGCCACAAATGACTGTATGTCATCATTTCTTATCGCTGAGTAGTATTCCATTGTGTAAATGTACCACATCTTCTTTATCCAGTCATCTATCGAAGGGCATTTTGGTTGTTTCCATGTTCTGGCCACTGTAAACAGTGCTGCGATGAACATGTGGGTACAAACATATTTAAAGATTAAGGTCTTCAGGTTTTTTGGGTAGATGCCCAGTAGTGGGATGGCTGGGTCATATGGTAATTCCATTCGTAATTTTTTGAGGAATCTCCATACAGCCTTCCATAGTAGTTGTACCAGTTTACATTCCCACCAGCAGTGAATGAGGGTTCCTTTTTGTCCACAGCCTCTCCAGCACTTGTTATCCCTTGTCTTGTTGATTATAGCCATTCTAACAGGTATAAGATGGTATCTCATTGTGGTTTTTATTTGCATCTCTCTAATTGCTAGTGAAGTGGAGCATTTTTTCATATATCTGTTGGCCATATGTATGTCTTCATGAGAGAAGTGTCTGTTAAGGTCATCGGCCCATTTTTAAATTGGATTGCTTGTTTTTTTTCTTGTTGAGTTGTACAAACTCTTTGTATATTCTTGATATTAGCCCCTTATCAGAGGCATTGTTTGCAAATATTTTCTCCCAGTTGGTTGGTTGCCTCTTTGCTTTGTTGATGGTTTCCATTGCAGCATAGAAGCTTTTTAGCTTGATAAGGTCCCATTTGTTTATTTGTGCTTTTGCTTCCCTTGCCAATGAGGTCAGATTCATAAAGTCCTCCCTGAATCCCAGGTCCATAAGTTTAGTGCCAATGTTTTCTTCTATGCAGTTTATTGTTTCCTTTCTTATTTGGAGGTCTTTAATCCATTTTGAGTTAATTTTGGTATATGGTGAGAGATTGCAGTTCACCTTCAGCCTTTTGCATGTGGTTTTCCAATTTTC